>JAASGW010000090.1:0-65905 GCA_023334395.1 Phytopythium sindhum
GGGGACGTAGCTCCAGGGGGCGAAGCTCTGGTGAACCCCGAACACCAGGTCATGGTGGTCAGCCATAATTAACTTTAACCACGGCGGGAATTGAACCCACGCCCACCCGACTGGCGCCCCCCACACCAAACGACTGAGCCGATTCGATGCCTTGGCCCAGCCACGCACTTCACTAGGTACTTATGCAAAATATGCAACACGCACACACAGCTGCAACATCACTATCCAACATTCGGGACTTCGAGAGTTCGGGAGTTCGGGACTCGCGAGGTTGAGGCCGGCAGTCCGAGGAGCGGAAGGACGAGGTGCATGGTGGAGCCCTGAGGAGGAAGGCGTCGGACGGAAGGCCGCGAGGAAGGTGTTGGACGTGGACAAGTCGTGGGAGACGGCGTGGCACGGATGATGGAGGTGGTCAAGGTCGAGTCGTGGACGGTGGACGAGAGTACCAGGTCAATACAGTAAGGGGAAACCCGGGACGGCGTCGCGGCATTGCGTCGCCGTGCCCATCTGGTGTGTTGTTTGGTCTGAAGGGCAGTCGTGCGGATGACCCGCAGGCAGTCGGACGACACGGGGGCTGAGCAATACGACCCACGAACAAGCCCCGTGAGACCAAGGCGTGTTACAAAGTCGCGACACCGATCACCAGTCATCACGAGTCACAAGCCGTGAGTTGTTACCGTGGGACGGAGGTGCTGCGCAAGTTGCCCGCAGGGACCTCTCTCGCTGGCCAATCTCGTCGCTGACTATCAGTTCCAGCAGTACAACAGCGGCACGAACCCGCCGCAGTGAACTCCAGAGGCAGCAGCAGGGAGGTCGAGCAGGTTCTTTTGTGGCGTATCCAGCGCTCGATGACACCCTTCGAGCGAATGCGGACGAGAATGGAGGGCAATACACTTGATTCGTAGGTCTCCCGGCTCTTCTGCTCCTTACCTGGTTCGAGCGAGCAGCTTGAAGGCACTGTAGCAAGTCAAGCGACAGGTGATGATGGAAAGCATGGGGGCGTGGCAGTTGGCCTTCAAGGCGCGCTTTGCTTGTCCAGATGACATTGTCCACGATGCCTCCGACTTCTGCTGTAGCTACTGTACGAGTCGCACGGAGCAGCCATCAACGCAGTTGTCATGACGGACCCATACACTTGTAGTCATCGAGCAAGCCAACCATGCTCGCTGATCAAGCGCTGGATATTCCCTGCAGCTACTTTCGCCGGACACTTGGGCACGTTCCCTCGTGGCAGTCATCAGACGTATGAGTCACAAGTTGCACACGGCATGAATAGTTACCGTGGTACGGTCTCCGTCCGGAAGGTGTTGCGCAAGCTGCCCGCAGGGACCTCCCGGCTCTCTTGCCTTCTCGAGGCCTTCATGAGCCTCGGTTGGTCAATTCTTTGCTCTCTTCTCTCTCACTTTTCAATTTCGTCGCTGGCGTACAAGATGTCGACGGCCGTGGTCGCCGAGGCGGTCAAGATGATTCCAGTTGTTGGTGACGTGCTGTCCGCAATGCTCACGTACGTGGACTCGCGTCTGAAGGATCGCGCGAAGCTCGAGGAGCTGTGGCAGCCGCTGCAAGACGATTTGCGCAAGTTGTCGGACGGGCTGAATAAGGTCGCAGTAAACAAACCGGACCTCGTCCGAGCTCTCCAAGGCGTCGTGGAGGAGTTCCAGGGCTTCTTCAAAGACAACCCCAAACAGCCAAGTCTCTTCATGAAGGGGAAGATCAAGGATAAGTTCTGGGATCACGTGAAGAATCTCGAGGCGCAGATCAAGACCACGTCATTCCTCATGACAGCCGAGATCGTTTTGTTGGTGGCCAAGATCGACCCCAATCTCGAAAAGATCCTCGAGCAGAACTTCCTCTCGCACAACATGTTGGGCGACATCAAGGAGAATGTCACGAAGCTCCAGACGAGTGTGGATATGTTGTTGGAGACTGGGCCCAACAACGGACGCATCCAGCTCCACTCTGAGCAGGCTCGCAGCGCTCTGGCTGTTTATCGGAGCGCGGGAAACCGCAGCGACAACGAGAAGCACGATGCCAAGCAGACGCTGCTCAACTGTCTCAAGAGCTGGACGAACCAGCAGGACGCGCTCACGATAGCGCTAGTGTTCGTTTGTGACGACGGAGACGACGACAAGCTCGCGGGGCTTGACATCCTGGTGCTGATGTCGGAGGATGACAAGAAGCGACAGAGGCTGTTTGACAGCGGCGAAGCACTCGAGGTTCTGCTGGAAACGGCACGGGGCGACGCCACCAACGCAGCGACTAAACTCGCCTCACAGTGCCTCATCAACCTGGTAAAGAAGGAGCCAGCAGAGTTCTTCAAATACTGGGAGGGAGTAAACAAGAGCGACCGTGTGGTCAAAGATGTCGGCTTGATGAAGCAGATTGTTACCACGGCGGACGCCTCTATCCACCAAATCGACCCCACGGTGGAGGAGAATGATGACAAAGCGCTATGCGTGCTTGCCGAGCTGGCGGGTGTTGAAGTATGCAAGCCTCCCATCGCCAAAGCAGGGGGCATCAAGGTGCTGGTCAAGCTCTACTACTTTGCAACGGAGAACATGTCGACTGCGAAGACCGAGGCCACCGTATCAAACTTGGCGCTGCTCGCGATCGACGCGCTGGCGTCTCTGGCGATGGATGCCACCTGCCGAGCGACATTTGCGGAGGAGGACGGAGCCAGCATTCGACCGCTGGCGCACTTCTTGTGGAGCTGCGCTGCTCTATCGACGATGGACGGCGAATACGAGTACTGGTTCGAGTTCGACTACAACGATTGGGACGTGGAAAGGGGATATGGACCAGTGTTGACTCCTTTCGGCACACGTCGAATCGATGAGGAGGTCTGGCGGAGCGAGACCGCTGCCTCGAAGGCGTTGTGTGCGCTCTTGGGGGACCAAAACTGCCGAGATTCCGTCACGAAGCTCGGCACGTTCATCGACATGAAGTCTGGAAAGCTCGGTCCCGTTCCGCAGACTCGCAACTGTCTCTGGGGCTGGGTGGCGTTCGCCAACCAAGTAGTGGAGGGCATGAAGGATATCAAGAAGGCGCTACCATGGGATGGATCGGTGACAGATGACAATTTCCTGAAAGTGGCTGGTAAAGCCCCTTGGCCCAGCGACAGAGAAGCGCTCGGCCCGGGCCTTGTTCACGCCGTCTGGAACCTGGTGGACGACAGCGAGACCAAGTCCGGCCTGCAGGCGGTCCGGAACCTCATGGAAGGTGTGTCCAGAGCGTCGGTGCTGGGCTTCTTCCTGCTCTGCGGGCAGTTTGAGGTCCTCGACTACAACAAGCTGCTCGACTCTTCAGTCGTTATCAAGTCGACCCTCGCGATCAAGTGGGCCGAGGAGTATGAAGGCTTGATGGCCAACCGTAGGGCTGAGGACACTGCAGACTACTTCTGGGCCGCGTGCGTCCTGATGAACGCGCTGACACTGGAGAGTCCGAGTGAGAAGGAGTCCCGCGAGCGCCATATCCACTTGTCGTTGAAGATGACCGAAGCGCTTCTGGGGCAGAAGTCCTACCGAAGAGGATGGACTGGCGACAAGAAGCTGTTCGTGCCGCTGGTCGAGCGCTGGGTGTCCAAGACTAGGCGGAGCGACATGGACGAGAAGTGCATCCCATTCCTCGACATTGGCGCTCGTCAGTTCACTTCACCTGCCAAGGTTAAAGTCGGCGATGGTTCGGACACCTCGATGCACTCGGGAAGCAGTCAGGGAAGATCGACTGCCATCGAGCGAGACCCTCGCCGGGAGTGTGTGGCCCGACTCGCCCAGCTCTGGCCTGACCACGAGGACACGATCCGAAAGGAATGCTCGGCTCCCGTTGTGAGAGAAGTTTATACGCTGCTGCCGGCGGACGTGGCGATCGAAGTGGTCCTAGAGCACGATGATCACACAAAGCCGCGCACGCTCCGCGTTAAGGTCAACGGGGACGGCACGGTGGGGGACCTTAAGAAGCTTGTCGCGAAGCAAGTGGGCACGCTCCCGGAGAAGATCCAGATCGTCCGACACAGCAAGGCGAAGAAACCGTCTAACATCGATCAGGACGACAGGTCGCTCAGGAAGTCTAGGATCCTGGACAGCACGAAGCTGCACTACACTATCGATACGTGAGAGCGTACGTGCTCGGCGCTGGCGCTGGAGGTGGCATGAGCAGCGTCGTCGTGTGTGCATTGTATTAGGCCGACAGCCTGTTCATCTGTCGAGTGAATGCATGTGTTTGCCAATTGTGAATCTGAATGCGGTGATCCTCACGGTTGCATCGCACCAGCTCATTCATGACACGAAGGCCTGAGATCTTTGACTTGGCTAGGAGTCGTTCCTGCAAGACCAGTTGATCGCACAGTTCCTAACGCATTCGATCATGACAACACACTCACACCAGTCATACGCACCGCAATACCCTCATCACCAGGCAGCAACAAATCTGTTGGCGACGGCGGTCGAAGCGCAAATAATCCTCCAGATGGTGGCGCAGCTTGGCCAGCGACGATGAGCAGCTCGTCAAAGACCTGATGATGTGAACTTTTCACGTCATCTGATTGGTCGAAAATTCTCTTGACTCTGGTGGGTGGTCGTGTCCCTGTCAGGTGGTAAAATCTTGAGGCGTCAAATGGGTTGGAAAGGGTGCTTCGGTGATGTTTGATTCAATGAAAAATGCGGGTGCTCTCGTGGTGCTCTGGTGCGGAGAATATCCGATGACTACAGGCTCTGGAGCGTTCGTCTCGGTAATTTACAGCCTCCGCTCAGAGAGGTAAAAAATCCGGATGAAATGTTCCAGACTATACTACTACTCTCGACCCATTCCAGATCGAGCGCGGCGAAGGCAGCAGCACGCGATTCGATCACGCACAGTTCACGACTTTCTCCAAGCCGCTCACACGCAAACTCCACCGTGCGCCATCAACGGCCGAGCCATGGCGATGGTTCCATTTGGCGAGAAGACCCCACGAGCACTACAGGACGAGACTATCGATGAGCTGAATGCACGTCTACCCGCCTTCAACGATCACGCGCTTGGATACGGCTTCCTGGACGGGCAAGTCAAGCAGAAACTCACGAAGTGGCCGTCGGACATGAGTCCTCAGTTTTTCCCATTCGTGGGTAGCCAGGACAAGCTCGGGCGTGTCGACAATACGTCGACTATGAAAGCAGCCCTTCGAGCGCAAGATGCCGAGGACTTGACGAGTCTCACAGGCGTCGACCTTGCCTTTGACAACAAGAAGAGCGCCGACAGACTGTCACTCCAGAAGGAGATAGTGGCGGTGTACTCCTTCAAGCGAGTGATCGCGTATCGCAACATATCGATGCCGCACTTCGCCGATCTGCTGCCTGTCCGACAGGGAAACCACAAAGATGAAGGAGGGCGATGGCGAACGGAGCTCTTCGGGAACAGCATCTGCATTGAGGAGCGATATGGCGGCAAAGCGGACATTTCATTCACCTGGAGCAGCGACGCGGATTTTTCGGCGTTAAGTCTTGATTCCAAGATCCGAGCATCCGTCGGCAGCGCCGTCGTCCGAGCCGAGTTGATCAAGCAGTTAGAAATCTCCAAGGTGCAATGTGGTGCCTATGTGGTGGGCTTCTCGCACCCGTCCAGCGTCGCGAGCAGTGTGACAGTGGGTGGCGCAATGGACTTGATCCAGTCGCTCAACACGCTGCCGATTGAGCGCGCCGCCCTAGTTGACACACTGACGGTTCCGGTTCAAAATGTCAGTGGGTTTCCCCATGATGTCTACGTCGAGACCCAGACACGCGAGAAGAAACTACGCAAGAAGGTGGCAGACCTGATGCTGCGGCTCCAGCAAGTAGAGCAGCGCAGCACGCCGGTGTCCGAGCTCCTTGCATATTTACAAGAGAAAATCCAAGAAGCATCGACGAACGACCGCTCACTGCTTCCCGAGCTGAGCTCCGTGGTGAGTTCCGTGGAGCTGGCGCTTGCCGACCATGGCAGGTGTGTGCAGGTCTTCGATCTCGATGGCGAGCAGCGGTTGCACACGGACAACTGCGACAAGAAGCCAGTCACTTCGTTGGCGGTCGATTCGCTGGCCGTCGTGACGGTTGGTTTGTCAATCCCGATGGCGCGCATGTATCAAAACGGCCGATTTAGTGAATCCGAACCGTGGGCGGCTCCCAAGCACTACACCAGGCGCAAGATCGATAGCATCCGCACAGCCACGGGCCTCTACAACCGCGTCAAATACGAGCTGCTCTTCGATGACGAGGCGCTCGTCAGTAGGTGGCGGGCCAAGGTCGACGATCTGTTTGCCAATCGACCCCACAAGCACTATTGGGAGAAGTACCCATACCAGAACTGGCTGGCGTTCCTCGGTAGGTTCTGGTGCTTCTAACGGCGATCGGATCGTGGTCAGCTGAGGCGCCGCTCACACTGAGCAGTTCGACCATCCGATCTCATCCGATCTCCCTACTCGTCCGATTCGCTAACACATGCAGGCGAGTAGCTTCCTTTGGTATTTCGCTTACTTGATTTGCTATCCTGTCACCATTCAGTTCGCTCACGGCGACATATATAAGCTTAATTGTCAACATGCACTTCAGTTCAGTGTACTCTTGTAGGCTTGGCTATTCCCGTGACGTGTGTCTGCCAGCAAAGTCGGCTTGCCCAGGCCGATGAGTGGGCAATCCCCTAGAACTACAGTGCGCCCACGATCACGAGGACACACTCCCTAACGGACTACTGCAGCTGGGTCAAGCTCGAGCTGATCTTCAACAACGATGCGCTCGTCGACGAGTGGCGGGCCAAGACCGACGCGTTGTTCGGCAAAAAGCAAGCCACTCCTCCGCCCGGATACCACCGGATCGTACGTTTCTTATGGTGCTGGGGATGAAGCCGCAGCGACACTCGCAAGATCAATCACATGCGTGTTTGTAGTTCGTCTCCTCTGGTTCTTCATGCAGATCCGCGCCTCCGCTGTGTTCGACTGTTACAACACCATGCAGACGCTGGTCAGGGCGACCGGTTCACCTCGCGCTCGGTCTCGCTAAATGAACTCAACAGTTGTTGGGCGCATCAATGCTCGGTGTTGTTGAAATTTTCTTGATGAAAACGTGTGGATGATGAAGATGGTGGTGCCACTCTGCCCACCATCGGTGGTGCCGGCATAATCTGGGTGGGGAGATGAGACCGACTGGCCCATACAGCCCACCCACGATGGCTGCATGGACTTCTTCCCCGCTAGTCGCAGCACCGCTTCTCTCGATCCTATAGTCCGTCTCAGTGGAGAAATGAGATCAAGACGCAGAGCCCACCGCCACCCAGAGCAAAGGATCTCTATGCTCGCGGTTCAGTTCGGGATCTAGCGCCTCACTAGCACAGTCAATACGCGATGGCTCAAGATACCGACGCTGACGCTCCTCGCTCGCGGTGGAAGACGACACGGCGCGTGCTGCTCGTGCTCGTGGTGCTCACCGTCATCACGTGCTTCGTGTTAGAGTTCAAGTTCTACATCCTGCCGTGGGGCGAGGCGCAGATCAAGAACGCGCTGGGCGTTCCCGCCAATGAGACGCTCAGTGCGAACGTCGTGCTCGCCAACACTTGCTCGGGGTGCGTCATCGGTAGCAACACGGACTGGCCAACCAACTCGACGGGCGTCTCGCACTTCTTGGACACGCACGCGGGAACCATGGCCTCGACGATCACGGCCACCTCGCTGGGCGCCACGGGTGCCATCGCTGTCGCTGGCGCGCTCGCCTCCAACTCCGCGTCCACCTTGTCGACGGGGTTCTTCGATATGCTGACGATCGTCGAGCACAGCCAGTTCCTGACGGTCATAAGCCAGCTGCAGATCGATGGCGCGCCCGAGTTCTTGTACCAGTTCTCCAAGCAATTCGCGTGGACCAATTTCAACGTGCCCAGCTCCTTCAGCGACGCGTTTGACACAGTCAAAGCCAAAATCCGCGAGTCGACCACTCCGGTCTCGACAGTCTCCTCCTCCTCTGAGGACTCTGAAGACTCGACGACGGCCAATTCGACGACCGCCTCCGGGCCAGCGCGGTACGCTGAGATGCTTGGTGTGACGACGGTGGAACTCTTCTTCTACACGCTGACCATCTTCGCCATGGTGATCGTAGCCATCCACCTTGTGTTCCTCGTGCTGCTGCTGATCGTCGGGCTCACGTGCCGCCGCGGGAACGCGCGTCAGACTGCCAGCATCTGGTACAACAAAGTGGTCGGATTGTGCGTGCTGGTGCTGCTCATGGCGCAGTACATCTTCGCCATGGCGGGCAGCTACTTGGTATTCTCCACGGAGGGCAAGGCCTCGGCCCGGTACACGGTTGGCGTGCTCCTGCTGCTGCTGGTCGTGGGCATCGCCATCATGCTCGGCGTCATCGTGGTCAAGAGGAACCGCGACGAGCTGCGCGACCTCGGCACATACGAGCACAGCCAGCGCGCGTTCAGCAGCAAGTACGGCGCGTACTACAAGGAGTACAACTTCGAGAACCGCTTCTTCTTCGTGCCGCGCATCTTACTAGCGGTGACCACGGGCGCGGTGGTCGGCGCCGTGGGCGACCCGATGGCGCAGCTCACGTGCATCCTGGTGCTCACGGCGGTATACCTGGCGCTGCTGCTGGTGCGCGAGCCGCAGCTGCTGCGCGTCATGTACTACGTGAGCTTGGCAGCCGTGCTCATGAAGCTGCTGCTCGTGTGCCTCATGCTGCTGCTCATCCACGACGACTACCTGCCGCAGTACATCCGCGACAGCGTGGCGTACGGTATCATCGCTGTCAACATGGTCATCTACCTGCTGTTGTTCGCGAGGCAGCTCTTCTCCATGCTGCACAAGGTTGTGCTCAAGTGGCGGCGCAACCGGAACCGCAGCGACGACGACGAGCTGGAGCACGGATCGGACCGGAACGAGGCGTACGCGAGAATGGAGGACTCGTCCCGACGACGCTGAGACATTCAGAGTAGTTAGCAGTGAGCTGTTGGCCTCATTCCCACGACTTGCAGCCAGTATATGAGGAAGCGGAGGAGGGAGGTAGCGTTCTCTCTGGGACTTGTTGGAGGAGGAGATGCGGGCGGTAGAGAGGCGAGTGGAATGGTTGAGAACTGGGTGCCGTCGGTGTGGGAGCGGCATCATAATGCACTGTGATACAATGCGAATATCGACAATGAGGAATAGGAAGAGAGGCAAGTTGTTGTTTGGCATTTCGCACTTGTTTAGCATTGATGTGGCGACTGGGGAAAACTAGTTGAAGTTGAATGGGTTGAAGAAGAAACGCGATTTTAGAGATAATCACTATTTTGAGGTGTGCTTTTACCAATCAAAGTGTCAATAGAGCAAAAATTGTCGCAGGGATCTGCTTGGCGTGCTTGCTGACAACAGCCACTGTCATCGCCAACTCTTGCACACGAGACACCAAGTAGAGGACCAGCGGTAGAGGCTCGCTTGCTGCATGATGAATACGGGGCCCACTTCGCTCGTCGGCGCGGATCCTAGCTCAACCTCTTGGAACCCATGCGCAGAGCCTAAATCGCTTTTTTTGGCCGAAAAAATCCATCTGCTGTAATTTTCGCATTTTGGGATCGCTGCGCTCTTTCGCGCCCATCCCCGCCGTCACCGAACCGGCCAGCCGACCGGTAAGTTACGTCCCGCATCACGTTAACTTTCATATTTGACGTAAGTAGCAGCGCACAGCCTGCAATTTATTTCGTTCCTCTTGAATCTACGCCCGCACTTTCCCACCCTACATTCCGCATCTAACGCGTTTATTCCACATTATAAGTGTTATATGAATCACTTGTACCGGACCATGATGTCGTCAGCTGGACTGGCCTCCATCGGTAATTTACGCGCCCCAACCTTGCCAGATGCCGGACGGGCGCCTGTCTTCTTGGGGAAACCCCGCGCATTGGGCGGAAGAAGCGGGACAGGCCGTCACTATCATCACTATCACTTCGCCTCTCCATCAATAAAGGCCATAAAGGACGGCGGTCGGTGGATTGACGGGACGCGGCAACGATGGGGCTCGTGTGCTGCGCGGCCAAGTGCTGCGGCTGCCTGGTGCTGTCGCAGCTGCTGGGCATCCTCATCCCGCTGGCGCTGCTGGCGGCCGCTGCGCTCGCCTTCAAGTACTACGTGCTGCCGTGGGGAGAGGACGAAATCCGCAGCGCGCTCGGGCTCGCCAGCAACGTGGACATTGGCTCGCTCAACGCCAGCTACGTCGAGGCCAACTCGTGCTCGGGCTGCGTTTTCGGCGCCAACACGGACTGGCCCACTAACACGACGGGCGCGCTGCATTTCCTCGACTCGTCCGCGGGCTCCACGGCCTCGGGCGCCGTCGCGGTCTCGCTGGCCGCGGGCGCGGCCGCCGGCGTGGGCTCCATGCTCTGGGCGTCCCTGCTGCCGTCGGCCGCGACCGCCATGAGCGTCTCCAGCGGCTTCTACGAGATGACGCACATCTTCGAACAGGCCCAGTTCATCGGCATGATCAGCCAGCTCCAGATCAACGGCGCGCCCGAGTTCCTGCTCCAGTTCTCGAAGGAGCTCGCGTGGACCAACTTTAACATCCCCAAGTCCTCCAGCGACGACTCTTCCAGCTCCGATGGAGGCGATGGGAGTGACGAGACGACCCGGAGACGACGACTGTCGCTGATTAGCGCGGCGCAGGAGTCGGGCCCGGCGCGGTACGCCGAGATGATCGGCGTCGACACGGAGGACCTGTTCTGGTACACACTTATGACGTTCGCGATCGTATTGGCGGCCATTCACGGGCTGTACCTCATCGGCGTGCTCGTGCTCGGCGCGCTGTCGAAGAAAGAATCCTTCGGCGAAATCGCGCAGAAGTTGTACCGGAAGGTGATCTGGGCGGCCGTGCTCGCGTTGCTGCTCGCGCAGTACATCTTCAGCATGGCCGGCTTCTACTACGCGTCCAAAGGCTCGGGCGCCGAGTCGTCCAGCTCTAAGTACTACCTCGGTGTCGCGCTGCTCGCGGTCGTCGTGATCTTCGCCGTGCTCTTCGGCGTGCTCGTTGTGGCCAACAACACGGAGGAGCTGCGCGATGTTGGCACGTACGAGCACGACCAGCGCCCGTTCAGCGCCAAGTATAGCGCCTACTACGACGAGTACAACTTCGACAACCGGTTCTTCTTCGTGCCGCGCATCTTGCTGGCAGTCAGCACGGGTGCAGTGGTGGGAGTCGTGACAAACTCGACGACGCAACTGTTGTGCATCCTGGGCATCACGGTGCTGTACCTCATCCTGCTGCTCGTGCGCGAGCCCAACTTGCTGCGCTTTCTGTACTACATCGGCATCATCTCCGTCTTCATGAAGGTCGTGCTCGTGTGCATGATGCTCATCGTGGCGCGTGACGACTATTTCCCCCAGTCGGTGCGCGACAGCGTGGCGTACGGCATCATCGGCGTCAACATGTTCATCTTCCTGTTGCTCTTCCTGCGCCAGGCCTATACAATCATCCACAAGATGGTGGTCGCGTGCCGACACAAGAAGAACGGCGGCGACTCCAGCTCGGACACAGACATCAACCTTGAGGTTGGCAACAGCTCAGCAGGCAACAACGCTCCCCAGCGCGGATACTCGCGCATGGGCTCAACCCCGGCCTACAACCAGCAGCAGCAACAGCCATACGGAAACGGCAACAACTACAATGCCAACAATGGCTACGGTCATAACTCGTACGCGCCGCAGCCGGAGAACGACTACAACTTCCAGCAAAAGCTGCAGCAGGAGCAGATTCCTATGCTCGAGCTGTCGTCCAATTCTGGTGTGCACAAGCCAGGCAGCAATTACAACAGCAGCAACTACAACAGCAGTAACTACGGCGGTGAGGGTGCGTACGCGGCGGTGGCGCCAACCAATAACAATTTCGCGGCACCCTCTCGCAACAACCAGTACAACTTCGACAGCAGCCAGGGACCAACCTCGGAACGCACGAACACTACCGCGGCGTATGGCGCAGCGCCTGCTCAGTCGAAGCCGGCCCCGGCGCCTGCCTACGACATCCTGGCCGCGTATTTGGGTACCGCGAACACGAAAGAAGAAGACGCGTACTCGACATCGCCACAGGCGGCGCCAGGAGCGACGGCGACAGCTGCGCGACCGTCCACCAGAATGAGCCGAGTTTCAACGCGGCCTCAAGACGCCCGTGTGTCGGCATTCCGCGATAGCTCAGTGTATGGCAGCAGCTTCTCTGGGGACGAGTCTTTTGTGAGCGCGGTTTCGACGAGCACGGCAGCGGCAGAGCAGCGGCAGCAGCCGCGTCAATTGCGGACTGGCAGTGTTGATGTTGATGACCTGGACGACAATGACGACATTGTATCGGAGCCGCCGGCACTCGGCAGCACGAATCTCGCGCCAGGCACCTCCGGTAGCGACGCAGTGTCGGCGGGACAGCCACAGAGCGACCGCTCGTTCATCGCGTTTACCGACTCATCGATCGGGAGCTCGAGCTATGGCGAAGGCTCTTCGCGCGGTGGCACTCTTCTCGGCGCGTCCAAGGTCTCGAGCCAAGGTCGCACCGAGCCGCAGCTCTCGATCTTCTCGGACGGAGGTAGCAGTTTCAGCGGCGACAACTCGGACTGGTTCCTGCGTCGCTCCAAAACGGAGCTGGAAGTGGATGACTCGGACCGCGACAGCTACGATGTCGACAGCATCCAGGAACAGAGCGAGAACACCCGTGCGAACAACAAACAGGAAGCGGGAGACATGCCGCGGTCGACAGTGAAGTTGGCCGAGGCGTACCTCAAGGGCGCGGGAGAAAGCGCCAACCACGGCGAGAACGACATCGGCGACGACGACTACGACTCGGACAGCGGCAGTGACGCTATCATGGAGGCCCCGCGCAGCACGAACGAGTCGTTCGTGAGCGCGCGGTCCGACGACGACATTAACTTCTACTTCACGGGCGACCGCTCGACGCAAGTACTCACGCCCGGGCAGCAGGGGGAGCAGCAGCAGCAGCAGCGCGCAAGCGCCACTCGGAGGCTCTAGTTTTCCCGATTTTGCCTCGCATATAACCTGATGCCACATCATCGAGAGAGGAGTTTTTCTTTATAATAAATCTATTTGATGCCCGCCAGATGTGCCGCCGTCTCCAGTATGACTGCCGTGTCTACGAGAGGAAGCGACCGGACGCGAGCTCGAGCAGCGTGGACGCGACGTGCAGCACTTGGATCTTGCAGCGCTTGCCGTCGATGGCCGGGCACATGCTGAGCGCGCCCCACAGTCCCTCGAGCCCGCTGCCGTCACGTGATACCGTTAGATCAGTGTTGACTCCATTGGTGGCTGGGCTCGCCTCACCTCTTGCGGACGCGCACGATGGCGGTGCTCGGCTCGCGCACGTCCGCCGGCTTCTCGACCGACAGCACGTCGAAGTCGCTCGCGGCCGCCCCCACGACGCCGAAGACCGTCTTGAGCGTGCTGTCGACTGCGAACTTGAGCGCCGTGGCGTCGCTCGAGACGGTGGACCCGTCCTCCGCGAACCTGAAGGATGGGGCGACAGCAGCGGCACGTCAGCGACAAGGAGAGCACATACAGGAGGCAGAGAACGAATTGAATGTTGCGTACATGGCGATCCTGAGGAACGCATGGTCGCTGCGCAGCGAGAACTTGTGGTGCGCCGCCGCTTGCTCCGCCGCCGCCGTCGCCATCTTCGCCGCCGCTTTTTGTCTGGTTCTAACCAGCATACTGCCGCAACCGGGTCTCTTGACTGCATTTTGTCTCATGTTTGAAGGGCTTGTCCCTTGTATAAGTTTTATAGGTACTTCAGGGGCCACTTGTATTGCTTGTAGAGAGGCGGGTCACACCAACAAGCAAAAGAAGATGGTGGTGCTGCACCATGACGAGCTGCACCGCACGCTCTGGGGCGCGGCGTCGACCCCCGGTCGCTCCGCCAAGCTGGACGCGGCCGTCTACATGCAGCTAGTGCGTCTCTCTTCCTCTCCTTATCGCCTGGGGCTCTATTTCACGACGTAATCGTCGTCGGACCAAGTTTCCTGACGACGGACTCCTCTGTCCTGCTGCTTAGATCTTGCTGCTGGCGCTGGTCGTGAGCTGCGTGGTCGAGTTCGATAAGCCAGTGGCTGTGCGGCTATCTGTCACCGCCATCGTGACGCTGCTGTACTTCCGCAACACGGCGTTGGTGAGTTGTTTGCGCTCGCTAGTCTCTTCGATGTGCCTGCAGGGTCTGACATGGAGCTGTGTGCAGTTTATCAAGCTGTCGCTGTTCGTGTCGCTCGTGATGCTGTATGGAGATGTCGCGCTGCCGATCGCGGTGTTCGTACGCTCCAAGGCGACCGCATCCACGGTCCAGACCGTTCGCCTCGCGCTCACCTGCGTCTGGCTCGGCAAGAACGTATGCTTGATGCACATCCGCTTGCATGCCGCAGTCGATTGAAAGTGCGCTGCTGCTGCTGCTGCTTGTAGGTCATGATCCTGTTTGCACTGCTCCGGTCCGGCACCTTCCGCTCGCGCGCGTCCGAGGCTCCGCAGCGTCTGATGATGCGGAGAAAGATGCCCTCCAAGGCGGAATAGCGTGGCAATAATCGCCATGATGCCGCCGCTGCACTAGCAACACACAAACAACTGAAGAGATGCTGCGGCATGAATGGATAACAGAGCCGTGGTGTTTGGGGCGGAGCCAAGAGGACGAAATAACTGCGTTTTACAAAAGAAGAGCCGAGCAAATGTGCACCAGACACCGATCCAAAACTACACTCCCGGACCTGTTTCCCCGCTTCAGGCCGCCTTGCTCAGCTGCCAAGGATCAAGAGCAGGATCAGGATCACTAGCAGCACCAGAATAATGATATACAGCTTCACGTTGTTGCTCTGCTTGGCCACCTACAGTCAGCGACACACAGACACGCCGGGACAGTTAGCCAGAGAGCACGTGTTAGGCATCGCATGATGCCCGTTGCTAGACGTACTTGCGCGGCGCGGGAGCCCTCGGAGGCGAGCCCATCGGTCGCCCGGCCCACGTCGTCGTCAATCTCGTTCAGCAGCCGGACGTGCAGCTCCGTCTCGTCCTTCATCGTCAAGCTGTAGTTCTTCAGGTTGGACACGCCCTTGCCGATAAGGTCGAGCTGCTGGTCTTGGTCTATTCGAAAGGTCCATGACGCTCACTGTTAGATCTAACGTCAGGGCCTGACACTGTGTTGAGCAGGGCTCACCTTTCATGATCTGGTTCTGCATGCTCAGCAGCTTCTTCGAGTGCTCGCCGCCGTTGCTTTGGCTGAAGAGCCAACGCAGATACAAAATAATTAGATCTGCACTCATTGCTGTGTGACCTGCGCATGCGAGTATGTAAAGCTGCACGCACCCTCCAACCGAGGTGGTGCGCCTGTTGTACGCATCCAAGTCCGATTTCTACGTTTCCAGCACAGCAACGCGTACATTAGAGACCGCCCAACCTCTCAGGCAACAGCGATAGCTGGTTACCGACGCACCTGGTCCTGCACCAACTGGTTGAGCAACCGTTCGCGGCGCTCTAGCTCCTGCTTGGTCCTGTTTGAACCCAGTGTTCGCGTCAGTAACGACGCCTTCCCGTGCCAGTACATAGTCGAATGCGCAGATCCGGCTTACACAGCCGACCCAGCCGAGCGCTTGAGCTGCTCAAAGTCGCGCGTGAGGCGGGAGACGCCCTGCTGCAGCGCGAACACGCTCGTGCCGATGGCGGCCGCGTTGCCCGCGCGAATCTTGGCCGCCAGCACCTGCTCCTGGCTGCGTGCGCCCTCGAGCCGGTCCAGCCAGCTCGCCCATGCCGTCGCGCTCATGTTGCCCCTCTCTGCGGTCGCTCTCGACGTCAACTACGGCCAGGAACGCGCTCGACCGCCGCGCGACTCGTCCGCTTCCCCGGCGAAACTTCGTTTGGCTTGCTTTGTTGCCTTCGATATCTTCTCTTCGATTTTTTTCGTTCGGCTCAGGTTATTTTGTCCCTCGTGTTCCGAACTCAGGATTAGGCCAAGTCCCGAAAATAGTCGAATTAGATTAGGGACAGTCCCTAGTAACGGCGAGATATGGGACAATCAGTCCCCCCAGTCGTTCATTTTCACGGACACTACAGACCAGGAAGCCCGAGCAAGACCCAAGAGCACCATGAGCAGCCAGCGGGAGTTCGAGCGCAAGATGGAGGAGCACATCGAGGAGATGCGCGTGACGCAGACCATCGCGTACTTCAGCCGCACGGTGGAGCTGTGCTTCAACGAGTGCGTGCACTCGTTCCGCAGCAAGAAGCTGGACGACAAGGAGCTCTCGTGCGTGAGCAACTGCGCCGAGAAGTTCCTGCGCCACACCATGCGCTCGTCCGTGCGCCTCCAGGAGAGCTACGCCGACATTATGGAGCAGCAGCAGCAGCAACAGCAGCAGTAAATAGAGCGGAAGGGGCGGGGCGGAGCGCACGACACGGGCTCAGCGCCAAGCGCCACGATGGACCCAGACGAATGGATCGATGGATGGATAAACGCGACCAGTATCTAACGCAATAAACAGAGAAACAACTGAGCGACAGACTTCCCGAGTCGAACGGACTGAGCGCATGCGATGGCGTCGCCTAGGATCTCCTACTCTCTCGTACTTCGAAGTAATTGGTCATCACCTCGTCTAGCGGTGGAGTCCATGCTGTGGTGCGACCATGACCTCAGGTTAAGCAGCTCGCACTCTTCAACACCGCAATCGTCTTATAGAGCAAAGTTATTGGGTGGTTCATGCCACTGAAGACCGTCACAACGGTACAGCTGAGCCTTACGCGCAACTTTCGCGCAACCTTCTCGCAACCTCTGACGGCAAGTTGCCGCGCCCAAAAGGAAACTTGCCGCATTTCCGCGAAAAGCGCGGGCGGCAGTCAGTCCAAGGCGTCCGCACTTTCTCTCCTGACCGCGTGCGCTGCTGCCCCTGGTGCGCGGCTGCGCGTAGAGTGGAAGCGGCAACATGCAGGGCGGCGTCTTCCTGTTCCCGCTGTACGTGAACCCGGTGGACGCGGCGGCGGCGGACGCGCGCGAGGAGCTGCACCCGCTGCCGCCCACAGAAGTGGCCGACGTGAGCTTTGACCCGGAGCGACTCGCGGCGCTGCTTCGGAGCGCGTCCACCTGCGGCACCATGTACGTATACCATTGGATGTGGTATGGGTGCGGACAGAATGGAATGGTGGCTGACGCTGTCGTGTTGTGTGGGCGGTCGGTACTGCCAGCCCGAGCGAAATGACGGCGCCGCTGGACGCGGACGCTATACAGAAGCTGCCGCCGTGGGCGCAAGCCGTGGTGCAGACCGGCGTGTTTGAAGGTGCGCATATCTTGGTGCAGGAGAGCCTGAATACCGTGCTAACGCTCATGTGATGTCGCGCCTTCAACTACTTGACGGATGCTGAGGCGCAGGCCAATCCCCATCGCGCAACGGGTCGCCAAGCGAGCAGAAGCTGTCGCGTCAATCCCCAGAGAGCGTGAAGCGCGCATTGCCAGACGCTGAAGACGGACAGCAGGACGATGTCGGTAGCCCGCGCAAGAAACTGCGGCTGTTTGAGAACAACCCGGAGCTGCGCACACTCGGACCTGACACTGTGGAACTGGAGTATCAAGTGGATGAAAGCCAAGAGTCGTACGGGCCGGAAGAAGTGGACGAGTGTCCTCCGCGCACGCTATTTACCAACGAAGAACGGGTCACAGGGAGCATCGACAAATACTCGGAGATGATTGAGCGCCTCCTGGAGATAATGGCCGACCGACAGCAAGTCGAGGCGTCTTCTGGGAGTCAGACATTGGCTATCTTCGAGCGCTCTGAGGTGCAGGCCCTGTTCCAGTCGCTCAAGGTCATGGAGAAGGCCAACCTGATACAGAAGGTCGAGCCTGATATCATCATCTCGCTGATGGGTCTGCTCGACAAACAGGTACGACCAAATCTGCAAGTAAAAGCTGATCTCCGTGTGTTGATCTCTAACAAGTTGTTCATACTTGCATGACAGATTCAGTATGGATTGACCATCGATCTATTGGGTTCAATGGACCCGGAAGCTAGTGGCAGCAACGAGTGGCAGACTGACGGGATGGACATGCAGCTGATGACGTCGCTGGACGTCGGGCTATGTCAGCTCATTGTCATGTCAACCGCGGACATTGATCGTCGAGTGCTGTCCGAAGAAACGATTGACAATTGCATCCAGCTGCTGAACAACACCGTGAGGCGACTGATACTGCCCTGCATCGACACGAGTTTCGCGACAACCGTGAGCCTTCCGGGCGCCAATGCTCCTCAAGAGACAAGCGACAAAAAGACACAGAAGTCGTCGCCGACTGCTCGTCGAGTGTCAAGCCAGCAGCGTGTGAGCCTCCGCTCGAACAAGAACCTTCGCAAGGCAATCGAGCGTATCCTGCCGGTCGTTTGTGAGTTCATGGAACACTTGGCACAGCTGCTCCAGGCTGTCAAGCTTGCAGATCGATGGATCTTGCACTTCTCAACGACGATGGTCGAGTTCTTCTTGCTGGAGCACAGTGCGTTCGCCACGTCACTTCAGCAAAGCGGTCTGCTTGTGCTTCGCAGCGTCTTCATGAACTACAAGGACCATCGAGCTCTCGTGATGGAGGAAATCGTCAACGCCATGATGAAGCTCCCGACGGCTAAGCGAAACTTGCGGACCGTCAAACTGCTCAACTCCAAAGAGTACATCCAACGTGTATCGACCTTGGTGGTCGCATTGGTGCAGTCGTGCACATCGACTGCAAACATAGAAGCCCTTGACGAAAATGCACACCGTGAAGCAAATGCCGCACAAGGTGACTCCGGCGCGGATGCTACGTCGTCGTTGACAGCAGAGATGAAGACACTAACGAGCAGTGTGCTCGAGGAAACACGCGAGAGTGCTCGTCTCTTCATCGGCCCACTCATGAAAGAGTGCTTCAAGAAGAATGAAGAGAGAGATAACCGCGCGGTGCTGGACAACTTCGTGGAAGACATGTTGACGATGTTCGTACGGCCCGAGTGGGTAGGCGCGGAGGTCTTGCTCGAGGTCGTCAGCTCGTCACTCGCCAGTATTCTAAGCGGGAGCGTATCCAAGGACGCGCGCAAAACGGAGTCCCAACTGAGCTTGACTGCTCTGAGCCTTGTGGGTAAAATTTGCGCGGCCATCAAGGCACAGCAAAATGCGGTGAGCCGCGACAAGATCGCCGATGATGTTGACGCCCAAGCCACGATCGAAGATTACTCGCGGCTGCTGGGCGTGGCCGGAGTCATTGTGAGAGAGGAAGCTGACCAAGGTGGTGCGAAGGGCGATAGCAATTGTGACATGGTAGTCCTGAAGCACATCGTGATCGCGTACCTCCGTCGAGGTAGCCGGTCGGAAATGACCCAAGTGGACTCGAGGCGGCTGCTACTGTTGCGGTTCATGTTGGATTCGCTCAACGGTGAAGACAACAACGGCCGGAGCATTAGTGAAGCGGAGGCGAAGCACTGGAAGTCGCTTTGGGGCGTGACCAAGTCAACTGTCGACACGAAGTCCAAGGTTGCACCACCCACGACCGACCTTGGCTTGCGCTTGAGTCTGCGACTCGTGGTGACGCGGGACTTCTGTGCACTCTTCGACAAATTGTTGGCGCATGTCATGGCGCTGCTGTCCAACGGCATTCCAAGCTTTCGTGCTCGTGTGATGAAGGCGTTAGCTGGCATCGTCGATGTTGATCCGATGCTGATGGCGGAAGGAGGCGTGCGCGGCGCAGTGCAGCGGTGCTTTCTGGACGAGCGTACGTCTGTTCGCCAAGCTGCCGTGGACTTGGTCGGGAAGTACGTCATGTTGCAGCCGTCGTTGGTACGTGCGTTGTTTTCTATCCTCCGTACTGCGATGAGATAGGTGACTTATCGATCTTTTTTTTTTATCACAGTTTGACAGGTACTTCGACATACTGGTCGACCGTTTACGCGACAAAGGCATCAGCGTACGGAAGAGCGTGTGCAAAATCTTTCGTGCGTTTTTGACTCAGCTGGCGTTCCGGAAGGTCAACGCCACGGATCATGTGCACCGTAGAAGTGCGTGCATGAGAAGCCTTGTGGAGAGAATCGGCGACACAACCGAGGAGCAAGTCGTGAAGAACTATATCATCGACACGTTCCAGGAGGTTTGGTTTGGCGCAGACCTATCTTCTAGGCTGGTGTCGCCAACCTCGAACGGCTTCGGCGATGAGGAGGAGCAGAATGGACTTCCACCTGGCTGGACGACGGTCGAGACCAAGCCTAGCCATGAAGTCACTCCGGCAGGCAACGGAAAGGCATCTCCATCCGTTACTAAGACAGAGTTCCTCTCCCCTGATGGGAAGATTGCTCGATCTATCGAGGAGGCATGGTCTGCGCACCGACGCCCAGTGGTGACTCCATCGAGCGTGGTGAAGACCAAGCGCTCTAAGATCGATGACTCGGAGCAGGTGACGACCATCATTGTGGAGGTGATCCACGATATGCCGAGTCTCGCTTGGCTCGTCGCGCTTTTGAAGCGGCTGCTTCAGGACGTGGACTGCGAGAAAGCTGTCACCGCCGGCGGCCGCGTGCCACGTGACCGTTCCGAGGACATCCAAGTGGCTCGCAAACGATCGGAGAAGCTCGTTTCGTGTTTGATTGAGCGTCT
This sequence comes from Phytopythium sindhum, assembly GCA_023334395.1. Lineage (NCBI taxonomy): Eukaryota > Oomycota > Peronosporomycetes > Pythiales > Pythiaceae > Phytopythium > Phytopythium sindhum. Next base: position 20,579 of record JAASGW010000090.1, read on the forward strand.
TTTACGGCTTGAAGAAGGGAATCCGCTGACCGGCGTCACAATCACTGGTCTTGACCAGCAATTTCTCGCGTGCATGAAGGCGCTATCAGCATTTTGTGAGGCGTATCCCCCGTTGCTCTCGCCGCACTTGGACCACATGACACTGTACCTGAAGGGAGACGATTCGCTTAGCAAGGCCGTCGAGGTCAAGATCCAGAGCCTGGCTGTGTCGATCCTGACGCACATTTTCGAAGGCATGGAGCGGATCACGCCACGGATTGTGACGCGTGTTTCGACTGACCTGAACCAACTTGTGCTCCGTGCACCACCGAGCGTTGTCGGCCCGAGCGTCAAGTGCTTGGCAACAATTGCTGCCAGCACTCGCAAGCCACCAGTGCTACTCTTCAAGCTGCTGGAAATGTTCTACGCGTTCATGCTGAAGTATGCTGATGCCAAGTCGCTTGCAGATCTTCCGCCAGATGTCCAGTCAATGCTTCAACGCGCGCTGTTCAGTGCTGGGCAGATCGCTGGTGCTATTGACTTGGACAAATTTCCGGCGCTAGCAACCGAGGCCAAGAAGCTCACTGTTGGCAATGTTGCGCAGTCTCTTTACGACGAGTACTCCAAGTATCTGGCGATCCCTGGGAACGTCATGTGCGCTGCAAAAGCAGTGCAAGGATTGGGATTTCTATTCCCCCTTCGTCCGCGTCTTTTCCTTCGCGCCCAACAAGATGGAGTGCTGGAATCACTGCTGACGAAATCGCCGGACGAGATGAAGCTCCAGTGTCTTGTGAGTTTGAACGAGCTACTCGAGTCGGAGCAGCATCGATTGGAGAAGGGCATTGCAACTCGCAAAATGGACAAGTCCAAGAGCAAGGAGGAACAGGTGCGAGGCGACCAGGAAGCGGATGCTGCGCTCATTGGCAGTGTGATGCAGGCGCAGCTGACGAACGTCTTGGCTTTGATGCGTGCCAAGATGGCGCGGATCCGCACTGAGGCTGTCGCGTGCATTGGCAACCTGCTTACGCAGGGTCTAGTCAGTCCGCTGCATTGTATCCCGACGCTTGTGGCGCTCGAGACTGACCGCGTGATATCGATTCGTGATGCTGCGCATGGTTATTTGCTGGCACTGCACGAGAAGTTCCCAACGCTGCTGAACACGCCAACCATCCAGGGCATCGCCATCTCGTACTCTTTCCAGCTCACATTGTTTGGTGGATCGAGCGGCTCGAGCAACGGTATGAGTGGCCCACCGACAGTGTGGGCTGTCGACAAGGACAAGAAGCCTTTCTGCCTCTTTGGCCGACTCTACTCGACGTGCATTCGCGGGACGCGCACTCACCGAAACATTTTCCTAAAGGCGCTTGTGAACCAGTTCACGCCGACGGGCAGTGTGCTGTCATCGCTTAACGTGGCGGCAGCACCCACTGCGCCCCTCGCGGCGATGCCAACGCTCGGCTATTTGTGCTACCTCGCGCAACTACTGGCGGCTCTGCCTTTCGAAGTCGAAGACGAGCCGCTGTATATTATTTATTTAATCAACCGCCACGTCAGCCTCAAGCTCAGGTAAGGAGCTCGTCGCGTGTGGCTGTTCATGGATATCTGGCAGACATACTAACACTATCATATGCATGCCGAACAGCTCGAGTCTGGACAATCTTAAGGAGGTCTTTGACGATGCTGGGGTCTTCGAAGGCATCCCGGACGACGAGGACCCCGAGGAGGCCGATATCGAGATCAGCGAAACGCTGAAGGCGGCGGAACTCCCGAAGAAGCGACTGCACGAGCTGCACGCCCGTGGGTGCGCTGCCTTTGCCATTTGCCTACTCCTGCGACTCAAGTTTGCGCTCAAGGACATGTACGGCCTGGACAACGAGCGCTGCCAGACGTATCGGCCGACTAACGCCTCCAACGTACGTTTCGCGATCATGTATATGTAGTGCCCTTGTTGCCCACTAATCACTTTGTGTGCTCACTACTGCATGTCTTGAAGGGAACTGATGAACCCGCCGTGGTGTCGGAGCGCGCGCGGCGAGCAAAGCTGCCGACGGTAGACGACCTGGAGTGTACGGACGCGGTCGAGCTACATTGGCGCGCGTTCCTGTTCACGCTCCGAGCAGCGCGCGAGGACCAGCAGCAAATGGACTTTGACGTCGGCGCGGCGGCGGCGAAGCCCGCAGTGAAACCCGCTACACGCAAGAAGCGAAGCGCGCCGGCAGCGACCACGGTAACACGACGGCGACGCAAATCAGTGACGCTGCCTCCACGCGCTAAGCGTCCGCGCCGCGCGCACAACAAGCCGAAAGAGGAAAATGAAGACGACGACGAAGAGGATGACGAGGATGAGGATGACGGCGATGACGAGTTTGTCGAGTGATCGGCAGCGCGGAGATTAACTGATGGTGTCCGTCGTCGTCGCGAGTTTGAGGTATGCTGCATGGCTTTTAAGGTAATGAATATCGTATTGTGCGGGGCTTTTCCCCGCAGCCGGCCAGCTCCACCAGTCACAGACGTTCTTTGTGCGACCCGCTCGACGTCTCGACGGCGCGGCGCCGCTTCACATCGAGCACGCGCAGCAGCACGCCCTCGACCTCGCTCGTCGCCATCCCACGCACTGACGACGCGCTCAGTGGCGGGTCCAGCAGTGCGAGTCCGTCATCCAACAGCTCGAGCGCGCGCGAGAAGCACCAGAAGCGCTCGGCGTCGCCCGTCAGCACCTCGCACACCGCTCGGGCGACCGCGCAGGCGTCCCTCGCGCCCCACAACTCGGACACGTCGCGCTGGAGGACCCACGTCCAGTAGAAGCGGTGCAGCCGGATGAGCCGCCATGCCGCATCCTCCATCTTCGAGTCTGCGTGCTTGCTGTCATCACTAGGGTTATCGACGCTGTCATTGCCATCCACATCCTGTCGGTCGCTATCGGCGCCCTTGTCGAGCGGCTGGAGCGCGGCCTCGGCTGCCAGCAGGTCGTCGAGCATCTCCTGCCGCTGCTCGAGCGCGAAGGCCCAGGCAGCGGGCAATGCCGGCAGCGCGCCCGTGAGCAGCTGCCACGTGAGCGCGCGGAAGCTCGGCGCGACGCCCACCTCGAGCGCCAGCTTGACCAGCTGCGGCACGTTGACGCTGCTCGCGCCCGCGCCGCCGTCGGGCGCAGCGGCAGACGACGCGTCCCGGTCCCCCAGCAGCGCCGCGAAGGACGCGTCCACGTCCACGATGTGCTGCACCACCGGCACGCCCAGCGTCTTGTAGTACGTCGTGCGGAAGTTGCGGCTCAGCGCCATCTTCGATCTTCGTCCCTGGCGTCGATTTGCTCTTGGAAGTGATGGACAATGCCACGGTCAAGCGTTAAGACGCACTTTAACACCACGTTTTAGACCAAAACGGTGTCTTTTAGCCCGATACTGAAATGTCCTTTTTAAGTGTGAACCTCCGTTTTAGAAGGTGGCCGAGCGAAAAAATCGAACACGTTCTTTGGTTTTCCGCGTCATAACGCTATTTGTAGCGGGGAAGAAGACGATGGAGGAGGCGATCGCTGCCGTCACGGGCGGGCTCATGTCGGTGCGCGAGGCGGCGCGCAAGCACGGCGTGGCGCGCACGACGCTGCAGCGCAAGCTCTCGCGGATAGCGGGCGCTCCCGCGTCCCTGCAGACCGCGTCCCCGGCGTCCGAGGCGGCGCCTTCGTCGTCGCTGAGCGCGAGCGGGTCGTTCCTGGCGGTCGCGGGCGACGCGGACGAGCGCGGGGCGGCCGTGCAGCTCGGCGTAATGGCGTCGGGCGAGCTCCTCAAGCAGGAAACTGGGGATGGCGACGGCGCGTACGGCTCGAGCTACAGCAGCGGCACGAGCAGCCCGAGCGACGCCGACTACGCGCCCGAGTCGGTCGCCGGCCGCAAGCGCTCTGCCGAGCAGATAGAGCGCTCCTCGCTCTCCAAAGGTGCGTGAAGAGGTCGTGAGTGTGAGGATTGGCGAGCTGGTAGCTCACTGGATGGACATGTAGGGCCGCGACGCGCGATCAACTGCAAGATCCGCATGCTGTGCGCGTCGGCGGGCTCGGCGCTGGACGAGCTCAGCAATGAGATGATCCTCGAGGGCAAGGCCATCTACAAGCTCGGCCTGGGCCAATCGCCCTTCCCCATCCCACAATGCATCGTCGACGAGCTGCGGTGCGTCGTTGGTCGCACAGGTCACAAGACAATGCCGAGTCGCTGTTAACCGTCGTGGTCTTCATACTTCCAATGCGCAGGGCCAACTCACACCAGCGCGACTACCTGCCGGTGGCGGGGCTACCAGCGTTGCGCGCGGACATTGCGGCGTGGGGGACCAAGTCGCTGCAAGTGAACTACTCCAAGGACGACGTGCTCATCGGGCCGGGCACCAAGGAGCTGCTGTTTGTGCTGCAGACAGTCTACTACGGCGACCTGCTGCTGCCCAACCCGAGCTGCACAAGCTACGCTCCGCAGGCAAACATCGCCGGCCGGTTTGTTTTGTGCATTGGCGAACTTCTAGCCAGGGTGCTAGTGAACTGACGAACGATTTGTGACTCTTGGATGAAGGAACATGATGTGGCTGCCGACCTACGCTGAGGACCACTGGGTCCTGAGGCCTGAAGTGCTCGAGGAGCTCTGCGAGAAGGACCCAGGTAGGCTCATTGACATGGCATGTGACGAGATGCTTGAGCTGCTAACCTAGGTGAGCTTGGCCCGTATGAGCAGACGCGCCCCGGATCCTCATCCTCAACAGCCCTTCGAACCCCACCGGCTGTGCGTACCACGACGAAGAGGTGGGTATCAACACGACTTTTGTCACTAATGGGATACTCATGTCATGACTGTTATTGCCATTGATGGCAGCTTCGCGCGGTAGCGGAGGTGGCGCGCAAGTACCGCGTGCTGGTCATTTCGGATGAGATTTACTCGGAACTGCACCACACGGGCGAGCACCTGTCCATCTCGCGGCACTATCCGGAGGGCACGATCGTCTCAGGCGGGCTGAGTAAGTGGTGCGGCGCCGGTGGCTGGCGCATGGGCTTCTGGCTGTTCCCGCCCAGCATGCGCTGGCTGCGCAAGAGCATGCTCGTCATGGCCTCGGAGACGTACACGTCGGTCGCGTCGCCTATCCAGTACGCCGCTCGTCGCGCTTTCGTCCCCAAGTGCGTCCGTCGTGTGCTTGCTATGTGTTTCAAAGAGATACGACGGTTCTAATCCTTGCATGTGTGCGTTTGGCCAGCTGCATTGAGATCTCGAGCTATAAGGCCAAGTGCCGGCGCATCCTGCAGCTCATCGGCCGCTGGTGCGTGTACCAGCTACAGAAGATGGACGTGGAGGTGCAGCTGCCCGAGGGCGGGTTCTACATCTTCCCGAGCTTCGCGCGGCACCGCAAGGCGCTCGCGGGCCGCGGCATCTCGACGGACGCACTGCTGTGCTCACGCCTGCTGCAGGACACGGGCGTGGCCATCCTGCCCGGCTCGTGCTTCGGCCGCCGGCCCGAGGAGCTCTTCGTGCGGCTCGCCTTCGTCGACTTCAAGGGCGAGATCGCGCTCTATCTCATCGAGAGCATGGTGAGTCCGATGCGTTGCTGGCGGTGATGGTATCACCAAGATATGGCTACACTTTTGTATGAATTACTGACGCGGTGCTGTGAACAATGGACCCCGCAGCAGGACGACCTGGCGCTGGACGCCATCGAGGGCTTCATCAAGTCCGTGTGCCCGAACCTGGACATCGCCATGCGCAAGCTCGCCAACTGGATCGCGCCGACCGTCACCAGCCTTGCCCCATGAGCCATCGACCCAGTTTTGAACCCACACTAGTACAGAATACTGCTTATTAGTATTTCACGTATGAAACGAATAGCGAGACGAGTATTACTAATTACTCCCGTCAACTACTACGGAGTGATATGTTTCCTGTTTGAACGCGTCACTTGCGAACTGAATTGATACATACTATATGTATTCTTGCAGGTCACGTCCAGCGGCGGACAACTCCGTTTAGGAGAGATTTCGCACTGGTATCCTATTGGAGGGCGATTCATCGATTTATGCAGGTTAACGGCGCGACAAGACGTCATTCCAGTGTATCTAATGACGACGATGAGGCTGCGCTTCCTCCCAGCGGCGTCGTTCCTGCTGCTGCTCGTGGCGCTCACGCTCACCCTCTGCGCTGCGGCGCCCAAGGTGGACATCCGCGTGAAGGCGCGCCCGCGGCCAGTGGTGGACAACGAGCCCGTGCCGATCCGCGAGCCCATCTGGATAGCCAAGGGTACGCGATAATGAAAGCGTGGTGCTTTCCTTGGCAAACTGCGGTGTAAATGACGAATTCTGACAACGTGTTGTCGTGCAGGACCGTTCGCGACGAACCTCGCGCTCCTCGACTGCGTTAAGAACGTATCAGCGTCGCTCCACGACGAAAAGTGAGGCCAGGAGTTGATGAATTTGCTGGTTATGATGTTGTCGCGTTTTGCTCACGGGAATTGGGCCCGACAGGTACCTGGTGGACGTGTGCGCGCTGCGCAACGTGACGGCCATCAAGCAGGTCGAAGAGGTCAAGGCGAAGGAGAGCGAATTGCCAGCGACGCTGCCTCCCGCGCCTGAGAAGCGCAAGCTGCTGGGCATCTTTCGCGGGTGGAAGGTGGACCCGATCACGCTACAGTACAAGCACTTGGTGTTCGACGACGGCGACGAATGCAGCGGCGGCGAGCGCTTCTCCTTCGCGCTGGAGCTCGTGCCGTCCAAGAGCGAGCTGACCAAGCCGCGCGTCGTGGGTCTCAAGCAGGTCGACACGTGCAAGTTTGCCGGCAAGCTGGTGGCCCATGTGTCCGAGGAAGACCAAATCGCGACCGAGGGTATTCACACGCACGGCGTCGTGGACATTAGCGACGCGGCCGAGTCGCTCCCGGGCATCTGCGGCAAGATGAAGTGCAACTACGGCGAGATCTCGGCGCAGGTGCGCCAGGTTAACCTGCAGGTGCGTCGCTGGTCGCCTGTTTGACGGAAGCGAGAAACTGCTTGGGTGCTGAACTTGATGTTGCTTTGTTCTTAGCTTCGCAAGTTGCAGAAGTTCATCGAGGAGACGACGGGCGAAGGATCGTCGCACCTCGCCAATTTCACCATGCAGTCGTCCGTGTCGACGCTTGAGCTCTCGTCGTCAGTCCTGGAGAAGTCTCTCGGGTTGCTGAGCACCTTGGAGGAGTTGCATGCGAAGGCGGCCGAAATTGCTAGTGGCCCGCGCGCTTCTAGCGACGCGGAAGAAGAAGAAGTGAAGGAGCAGGTTGAAGCAGTGGACGTGGAGTCTAACGATGCTCTCCACGAAGAGTCGGAGGTCACAGCAGAGAGCTGAGGGCGCACCGCGCGCAGACTGGCGAGAAATACATGTGCCTTGCGTGCTAGGGTGAGTCTGTCGTTGTGGCGTGGTTGACGGAGTTGATTCGCTTCCCACTCGATGTGAACGCTCCAAAAAAAGAATCAGGATCGAGGCCGCTGGAGGCTGGTCACTGCTCTACCCCGGCGTCTACAGCAGCAGGGAAATGGCTTCGTGGGAGAACAACCAGGCGCCGAGATGATGTACGGGTCGGACCCGCAACTCGCGGCACTCCACTTGGAATGCGAGTCGCTGGAGCTTCAGCTGATTCGAGCCCAGCGTGCACGTGCCCTGGCCCGTCGGGATAACCGAGCTGCGTGTCTAAGGTGCATCGATGATGTGCTGGCTCACATTATGCCCCTTATGATCTCACTGGTGACGTTGATTGGAATCCAAGCCAGCAACTGCAAGAGCTCGAGCGTCAGGTCGAAGAGCTTGAGGTAGTTGACTTCCCATAGCCGCCCCCGTTGATTGACCGTGGCTGACATATTGGCGCTTGGCCTGCGCAACAAAATGCAGACGCAGAGACGGCAAAGCAACCACAGCGCAGGCGACAATGCCAAAGCGGCATCAAAAACGCCGAGTATACCTGTGGTGCAAACACAAAACGATCAGCACGAAGCGGAGCAGCTACATCCTTCGGCGCTGATGACTACCCAGCTGCTGGACTCGATCCTGCAGCAAAACAATTTGCTCAGAGAGCTCGTCTATTCAGGGAGGCGCTCACGGCGGTAAGCGTCCAAGCCACTGCTTATGGACCAGTTGTCGTTGCTGGTGGTTTTCGCGTGACGCTAACGCGGTGACTGATGCATCGTTGGCATGCCGTGGGGCAGGTCTACAGTCCCCTCAGCCGCACCAAAGACGTCCAATACGCTACCTGGAGCAATACCACCTGATGTTGACGGTAACGATGAAGCTGATGACGAAGGCTCTCTTGCGTCTTCCCGCTCGCAAAGCGACCTGCCGCCCCTCAGACACACGAGCAAAGCGAGAGCAATGTCGACGCCGACTACATCTCCAGCGGTAGGTTCTGGCACACGGAGTGCGCTTCATACGCCAGCACAGGCTTCAAATCGCCCACCTCGGCTACGAACGCCATTGATGGTGCCTGACGTCTTGTGGACGTCAGAGGATGAAGAGGTAGGGTGATATCCATCTCCATTCCAGTCGCGGACTAAAGCGGTAGCGCTTCATATTCTGATGCAATGCTGCTGTAGAGGCTTCGGGCGCTTGAGAATGATATAATGGATGACAACACGCTGGATGCTGAACTTCAAGAGCTCGCAAAGCGTGCCGACTCGCCTGTGACAGCTGCAGCGATCCCTGAAAGCACGGACAACGCGCTTCCTGACGGAACTGATGCAGACGCTGAGCGCGAACGCAAACGTGTGGAGCGGAATGAGAGCCGGAAGCGCATGGCCGAGCTGCTAAGTGCGTCCGTCAACAACCGGAGCAGCGCGATGCGAAGGCCACGATGGCGGCTCGAGTTGGAAGCTGCGAACGGACAGATCTCGCCGTACGCTGGTAATGATGCGGCATCAATCATGCCTCCGCTTCAGGTTCTGCGCTCGGCGGTGCGAGCCGTCATGGCGCTTCGGCGGATCGAGTCGCTCTTCTTGGAAAGAAGAGCCGAGGCGAAGGACAAGGCCGTGCAGGTTCGTTGCGAGCGATCTGATGAGGTTTCATACTGGCAGTTCTTGGTGGCTGACGCACATGATAGGACTTCGAGGCGATGCTAAACGAGTACTTCGACGTCACACGCGGCTGGCTAGCGCGGATTGTGAAGACCCCACTGCTCTCCGTGCTTCAAGACCAGTCGCTGGATATCAACGTGGGGGGCGAGAGCTCGTTTGATGAGCAGAGAGGAGCCCTTCGCCTGGCCCACAAGTTAACATCGTTGATGAGCCGGAAGTCCACCAGCGACAGCGCCGCCACCGCAGCCTATGACGCTGAGCGGCTGCTCAAGCTCAAGGTGCGCGTCAAGGCGGTGGTCGACACGATCGTGCGCGCAGTCGACAAGCACGAGATTCCCGTCGGGATCCTCGAGTTCTGGAGGAGGATGGCCAGCGATGGCGTCTACTTCCCACCCTCGGTACGTGTGTCAGGTACATGGTTCGCATCTGCCGAGCACTGAGCTCACTAACGTGTGGAGTGCTGCAGTACCAGCTCTTCGCACAAGAGCGGCAGGTGCTCGAGTTCGACGCGCTGGGGGCGACCCGACGGATGGACAAGGACGGGAGCTGCCTCATCATCTCACCGCCAGGCAAACCAGCAACTTACCACGAGCAGCAACCTGAGCCAGCGGGTGTCAACACTACTGGTGAACGCAGTCCGCAGACGTTTGCGCGCTTCAACGTTGTCGTGGTCAACTTTGTGCTGGTTCGCATCCTCATCCCGCAGATCGTCGCGCGGCCGTGGCTTGTAGGCATCGGCCGCGCCAGCCAGAGCAAGCAGGTGAAGGCCAACCTGCGCAGCATGGCGACGCTGCTCTACCTCATCTGCGCGCGGCTGTCTCCACTGCCAAGTCTGATGGAGCTGCGGCGGCCAGCACGAGGTACTGCGCCCAGACGCGCGTCGCTGATCACCAAGAGGAGCCAGGATCAACCGCCCTTCTCAGCTCCTGCAACTGGGGCTGCTGAATCCGCAAGTGACCTGACGGAGTCGCGCTTCCAGAACATTGACGAGATCGGCAAGGAGCTGGCGCTAGGCTTCCCGTCCGACGGCGGACAGGTGGCTGCCTTCATCGCCGGCCAGCAGGTTTGTGCGAGTTCATTTCCTCTGGTCAAAGATGGAGTTCTTGCTGAGGTTGTGCGTGTCTGATCGGGTCTCACGATGCAGGAGAAGCTGGTTCGAGCGCTGCGGCAGCTCCAGTCGCAGCTCTCGGCTTCTGGGTTCGAGTGATATCGCAAATGGGCTGTCGTGTACTTACCCTTATAATCTACACCCCTCCCTCTACTCACGTGCTGCTCGCGAACGCATTTCGACTGCCTGACTTGTACGGTCGGCGGCTCCATGTGGTGCTGCTTGTCTTCATCTCCACTCAGCTTCTGCGCAGCCAACTTGTGAGTGTGTACTCGCGGCGGTCACCCGCGTTGGTCGGTGCCCGCGCATCGCGGCTCGACATGATGGCCGGCGCGTAGTCGTCGTCGTTCAGCAGGTTACGCATGCTCGGCGCGGCCTTCTGCCGCTGCATGACCGTCGCCCCCGACTGGTATGAACCGGATGCGGGCGCAGAGGAAGCGAGCGCCACTCCGGGCGCTATCACCGACTGCTTGGGCAGGAAGAAGTTGGTCAGCTTGCCCGTCTCGTCGTACCCGCGGCGGCAGACGACCTGCTCGCCACCCGACGCCGGCACAGGCGCGTCGTTGGCAGGAGTTAGCTGGTACGCGCCGTACTGGTTCGGGTTGTAGTTGCTGCGGCCGAACGTGTGCCGCGCCGCCATCACGGGGCGCACAGGCACGTCCGAGTACGCGTTCGCGCGGTATCCAGCCGATTCGGAGCGCGATGTGAACGCGGCCGCGTTCATGAGCTGTGACTGTGTGGGCATGCTGCTGGTGCTGGACATGGAGGCCGGCCCCATGTCCATCTTGCGCTTCTTGGACTCCGGAGGGTACGACCCAAAGTGCAGACTGGGGTGGAGCTCCGCCGGGCAGGCGCGCTTGGACTCGTACGCCGCGGTCTTGCCCTTGCCACTCTGCTGCTGTTGCTGTTGCGGATGGCGCGGACCGCCGCCGCCGCCTCCTTGCTGCTGCTGAAGCATGGCCTTGAGGCGCAGCTTCTCCTTGACGACCTTCTGGTACTGCTCGTGGCGGAACTTGCAGGCCTTCTTGAGCGCCACGATGAGCTCGCGCGGGTTCTGGATCTCCTCCTCGATCGCGTCCGCGTCGCACGTGTTGAGGTAGTTAACGATGCTCTGGTTGATGCTCATGCGGCGCGTGGCCTCGGCCTGGCGGCTCAGCTCCATCTGGTACTTGCCTACCTTGCTCAGCAGCTCGTGCTTGGCACCCTCGAGCGCGTGCGCGCGCTGCGCGAGCGCCTGCTTGTCGCGCACGAGCTGCTCGTTTTGGTCGCGCAGGCGCTCGAGCTCGCCCAGCAGCACCTCGCTCTGCTTCTTCTGCCACTGTACGCGCTCCATCAGTGCGTTCACGCGCGCGCTCAGCTTGCGCGTCTCATCGCTCTGGGACCCGGAGGCGGGCGAGGACGACGACGCGAGCGCCTTGTCCTCCGCGCTGCCGCCGAGCACCGAGGGCACGTCAAAGTAGAGCGAGACGAGGTCCGCGTCCCGCGCCGCACGCCGGCAGATCGGGCACTGTTTGTGCACCTGTAGCGCCTGCAGCATGCATGCGTGGTGGAACACGTGGCCGCAGGGCGCGGCCACCAGCTCGCGCCGCAGCTCCTCCAGGCAGATGTGGCACTCCTGCCCCAGCGCCGCCATCGTCGGTCGGGAAAGCGAGCGTCGTCCACGTCGAGACGCGCTAAGTGAGGAGAATGAGAGAGCGGTCGGAGATAGGGAAGGGAGGGGAAGACGCCCGTGTTTGTGCCGCCGCTGGTTCAGATAGGGCAAGCGGACGCGCTGCGGCTCTCGGGAAGCGGGTCTAGCGTCTGGCGAGCAGGCAGCGCGGCGGGCGGTCGATCGGGCGAGTCACGTAGTCTGTCGCTTTGGGCAACGGAAGCCCATCTATTTATCAGTCGAAAGTGAATAGAGCGCTATAATAGAATAGCGTTGTACATTTTACTTAGGCTTCCAGACACGGCGCGCATAAAGACAGGCGGCGACGTGGGGTTTTATCGGTAAAAGAACGATCCGGCGAAGCTAAAAGGCCAGTTGTCGCCTATCTTTGGCCCCGGAGGGAGGGCGGATTAGCCAGCTCGCCCTTCTGTATTCCACGGTAGGTCTAGGGTCGCTCTAGGTCCAACTCGGACTTTTAAGGCCGGCCGGCCGCACACCTGGGAAGGAGCGAGGGCTGGAGCATCTGCTGGGAACTTTAGGACAGGCGATGCATCACTATAGGAGGAGGAAAGAGAGAGATCTGCGAACGGCTATGCCGTTGCTTTCTATCTGTGGATATGGGGGCGTTCGCGAGGCAGCAACAGGGGGAAGGCGCCAGCATTAGGCGTCACGAGCACTTTTGGAGGTGCGCGCCATAAATTTAGGTTGCAACCTAGAGAAATCAGCCTCAAGGAAACGGGGAGAGGGAGGTGATTTATAATACTTGATTAGTCAAAATCCCATTTTACTTTTCAGCCAATGGTTGCGTCGTATGTTTGATGCGGTTGATCCGGTTCTTTTTTACGAGATCGCGTAAATACTCGTTGGTGGAGGCGCGATGTGGTAAAAACGGCTGGCCGCGAAAGGAGATTGTGGGCCAACCAAAGGCGTTTGATAGGCATTTTGTATGGCGGGTGGGGTCAGCTCAGAGCCAAGGAGAGCATTGGGTGTCTTTAGTTACGTTTAGAAGACCAACGCACAAAATGGTAAGGGAAAATGGCCGGGCGTCTGTGGAGGCGTCCGTCGCGGGGTGTCGCCCGAATGGGTCGGGGTAGCAGTACCGTCCCTATGTGCGTCGTGTCGGTGCCGCTGTCGAGCTCTCTCGCGATCTCTCTGTCTCCCTGGGTCCGTGCGCGACGGCGTCTTCATCTACCCATCGAGTCGTCGGAAGCGCAGCGGGAGGATGGTTGGGATGGAGAACAGTGATACAGGGGCAATGCGGAGGGAGAACAGGCGGCTCACAGGCATGCAGAGAGAGAGAGAAAGAGAGAGAAAGAGAGAGAGCTACGACAGGCATCCGATAGCGCAGCGTGACACCCCCGCGGCGGATGCGACGATGAGGCAGGGAGCGATCGGAGATCTAACGATTGTCGTCTAATGTATGGTGGTGACCATAATGCAGCCGAAGCAGATCACCGACATCCGTGACTTCCTCCAGAAGGCGCGCCGAAAGGACGCCCGCTCGGTCAAGATCAAGAAGACCGACAAGGTCGTCAAGTTCAAGATCCGCTGCTCCAAGTACCTGTACACGCTCTGCGTGACGGACACGGAGAAGGCCGACAAGCTCACCCAGTCCCTGCCGCCTGGTACGTCCCGCCTCATTGCATGAGTCTCGTGTCTTGATAAATGCTCCTTGCTGAGTATGATGCTGCCTTGTCGACGCCACAGGACTCCAGCGCAAGGATATTTAGGCGGTGTGAGGGCTCGCTCGATCGCACTGTTGGCGCATAATAAACGCATCGGTCTTCTAATGCTGCGACGGTCTCTTTCCACGGCGGCCGCGGTGTTGCTCGCTTGAGGCGCTAGTCGAACGCAAAACGAATCAACGTAGACAACACCCCTGCCGACTTGAGGAGGACAAACGAGCGTGTTTGGACGGTTCTGGTGCCTTTTGCTGCCTAGATAATCTGCGCTGTTGCTGCTCTCGCATGATGCCGTGCGCTCATTGCCTTCTCTCTCATGCAGCAGCACACAGCAAGAAGCACCTTTGCCTTGATGTCGATACTCGGTTGCTGCATCGACAGCAGTTGGCATTGACGCGCCCTTAGCACGTCACCAAGTGCAAGGAGTGGAGGTCCAAGGGAGACATTGGCTTATTATCACATCGTCAGGCTTTCGCTTGTTGCGACGTGTTGAAGTCCTGATCATTGCCATTGCGCTCATGCAGGTGCATACTACAGAGGCTTTCTTGGTGTGATGCTTCATCACTGCATCGACATCGGTTGGCGAGTGGTCCGATGTGCTGAGGGCGCGTCACCAAGAATAGTTCAAAGAGGGACGCCAGTGGGTCGAATTCAAGTCGAATGCAAAAAAGTCGTTCACAAATGTGTGCGCTAGCTAGAATGCACGTCAGCCAAGCCAATAAACCCGAGAGCTGCTGCTTCCCAACTCTTCCGCCTACGAACCCGACACAACGAGACGCCGCCAATGAGCCTGCGGTTGCGCAGCCCAGCGGCAGCGTGAGAGAACACCGAGCGCTGCCAACTCAGACGAGCTGTCGCTGTCTCTCCAGGCAGCGATGGCCCATCAAGATTGGCTTCGAGCACGCTCGGTCCTGGGTCGTCTCTCGCGGTAGGCTTAGACTGAGTTCTTGCGGGGCGGCGGTGAGTGCGCGGCAGCTGGCGAGCCCGAGCGCGAGCGCGAGCGGCGAGGCGACTGCTTGCGGGCCTCCGGCGAACGCGAGCGGGAACGACGTGGCGAGCGCGAGCGGCGCGGGGAGCGCGAACGGGAACGGCGGTCGCTGCTGGCACCCTCGGCCGTGACGCGCACGAAGCTGCCGCGGAAGTCCGTGTCGTCGAGCTTCTTGATGGCGTTCTCCATCTCGTCGCGGGTCGCGAACTCGGCAATACTGATTATCGGCAGAATGCACACGTCAGAACTCTGAACAAAGGGGATCAGGTCATGCAACGCAAGGCAGAGGAACGTACGCCGTGCCGTCCGACTGGACATCGCAGAACGTCACTTCACCGCCCGAGCGCAGGAAGTCCTTCACATTGCGCCAGTCGACGCCACGCGGGAGCTCTGTCACGCGCACGCGGAAGTCCGTGCGCTGCGGCGGGTTGCCGCGCGCACCTGCATCATGCCACAATACCAAGAACAAATGTGAGATCGCGTCGCAGTCTAATTCCCGGCAGCAGCTTCGGACTTACGGTCACCGCCGGCGCGGTCACGGCCAAAGCGGTCGTCGTCGCGACGGTCGCGGCGAGCACCACCGCGCGCGAGCTCGACGCGAATACTGATACACAAGAGAGAGGAACGTGTTAGTAAGCCAAGCATCCAAATTCAACAAAGTAATCAGTCTGCAGGGATGAACTCACCGTCCGCCGAGGAAGTCACGGCCGTCCATGGAGCGAATGGCATCGTCGGCGTCGCGGGGGTCCTCGAAATCCTAGGAGTACGACGCACCGAGAGAAGGCGGGCGGAGGAGTACGGACGAAGGGACGAAGCAGACGTTGGTGGACCGAACCGAAGAGCATCAGATATCACGAAGCGTGGGCGAAGGCGAAGCACGCAGCGCGGCGCGGCCCACGCGCTGAGGCGAAGGCGGCGCAAAGCATGATGGCAGCCGAACGAGGCAACGACGACGACGTGCCAATGTCGTGGACCCAATATGTAGACTCCTCCCGTTCCTTCCTCCACGTAGATGGCGTGATGCTCGCGCGGAGAAGGATACCTCTGCCCTTCTCAACTCAGCGAAGAGAATGAGCCATCCATCTCCTTCCCTTGACGGCGCGAGCCAGCCCGACGGAGAGGGCGCGAGGCCAGTGAAGCCGAGGCGGCGCAGCGAAGCGGAGCGGCGAGACGGAGTCGATGACAAGCTGAATAGCCCGAGCGCGCGGAGGCGTCTTCGGCCGCAGTCTCTTCTCCAGCGTCCGCTCGCTACACGTGCGGGGATAGCTCGCCACGACGGGTCACACCATCATCGCAAGGATACAAACCGTGCTACGTGAAGAAGAGAAGCCGCGCCGGCGTCGACTCGTCGGAGGGCCAACTAGTGGACGACCGAGGGAGCCGACTCTAACGGAGGGAAGCAGTGGGGGAGGGAGGTGGGGGGAGGGGTGTTCGGAGCCATCATGCCGCGTGCGCGCGCGCGGGAGCCGCACAGAAGGAGGGAAGCGACCGAGGCCGAGCACTCACCACGAACGCGAAACCAGGCGGGTTGCGCGCGATCCAAATGTTGGCGACGTGGCCGTAGCGGCTGAAGCCGTCCTGGATCTCGCGAGTGGTGGCGTCGCGGGGGAGGCCGCCGACGTACACGCGGGTGCCCATAGTTGACGAGGAAGCGGAGGAGGTGACGCGGGGAGGAAGCAGCAGGCAGCAGGAAGCGCGAATGTCCAGCGAAGGCAGCGGACTTTCTTGGCTGGCGGCGGTGTTTCCGTTTTGCCTGCCCAATTTTATGTGTGATGCTAAAGGACAAGTACGGTTGGGTGTTTTCAACGTTATTACTATCCACAGAGCAATAAAGTTTAGAGTAATTCGTGCTGGTCGAATAGTCGTTGGTGGTTCTTCGTGGCGCTTGGTTGGTTTCGGATGGCCTCCCCTCTTTCCCTCCTAGCCCCCATTTACCCTTCCCCTATCTGAAACCCCTCGTAGGGCTTCGGTTCTGTCTCGCTCTTTTCTGTTTGTCCGCGTTCTTTACGTGCGGTTCTTGTTATTTACGGTTTTTCACAATTTATGATGTGACTCAGTACACCCCACTTCAGTGCCATGCCACTATGGTTCGAGCGCAGCCACCCACCACTGCTGGTGGTTCGTGGGGTCATCATTCCACCTCCAAAGCTCCCGTCGGAACCCAACGAGGAGGAGCATGCTGTCCGCCGCGTCGACCGCCGCCGCGGCCGCGGGCTCTCGCCGTATGCCCGCACGCCACCAGATACGCGTGCTGTCGGTTGTCTCTGGCGCGCACTGCCAGCGCGTGTCGCTGCCGCTGCGCCGCCGCTCAGGTCTCTCGGCGTCGCTCCTTCAACCGCAGACGCAGCACCAGCCGCAGCTGCGCGCTCAGTCGCGCGCGTTCTTCGGGCTGCGCGACCTGATCTTCGGCGACAAGAAGGAGGAGAAGAAGGAGTCGGAGCAGGCGCCCAAGGACGGCGACAAGCGCGGCGCGGCGCCCAAGCCCAGCAGCAAGCAGTCGAGCTCGAGTGCCGCCCAGACTCCTGCTCCTGCTCCTGCTGCGACAGCGGCGGACCCGATCCTCGGCAGCCAGGATGAGCTGCAGTACTCGGTCGGCAAGTACGCGCGGCTCGCGGACGGCGCGGTGATGGCGTCGTGCGGCAAGACGATGCTGCTCACGACGGTCGTGAGCGAGTCCGCGCCCAGCAACAGCAGCAGCTCGCGCGACTTCCTGCCGCTCATGGTCGACTACCGCGTCAAGTCGTACGCCGTGGGCCTCATCCCCGACACGGCGCGGCGCCGCGAGTTCTCGGGCAATGACGAAGAGATCCTGCAGTCGCGCGTGGTGGACCGCGCGCTGCGCCCGCTCTTCCCGCGCGATTTCTACGGCGACACGCAGGTGCTCGCGACCGTGCAGTCGCTAGATCCGGCGAACGACCCGCTCGTCGTCGCCGTCAACGCGGCGTCGGCGGCGCTCGCGGTCTCGGACATTCCGTGGCACGGACCCATCGGCTGCGTGCGCGTCATTGAGCTCGACGGTCAGCTCGTCGTGAACCCGTCGGCGGCGCAGCGCGAGATCGCGACGCTTGACGTGCTGTACGCCGGCACGGAGGCGCGCGCGGTCATGGTCGAGGCGAACGGCGACCAGGTGAGTGAAGCGCGCATCGTTGAGGCGATGGAGCTCGCCCACTCGCACGTCGTGCCGCTCGTGCGCGAGCAGCAGGCACTCGCAAAGAAGATGGGCAAGCCCAAGCGCTCGTACCGCCGCGTGGTGCCTAGCGAAGAAGTCATGGAGGCTGCCCGTGAGTTCGGGCTCGAGGACGCCATGTCGGTGCTGAGCGCCAAGAACGCGACCAAGGCGTCACGCCAGGACGGCGAGCGCCACGTGTTCGGCAAGATCATCTCGCTGCTGCGCGAGAAGTTCGCCGGTCGCTCGGACATCGAAGATGCGTCCATTCAGCTTGCGGCGCACGATGTGTTCCAGCAGGCGCTGCGCTCGCGCGTGCTCGGCAACAGCCAGGGCAGCGGAGACGCGTCGTCTACCAACGGCAACGGCAATAGCAACGCCAACAACACGCTGCGGTTCGACGGGCGCTCGGTCAACACGGTCCGCAGCATCTCGCTGGAGGTGGACGTGCTGCCCATGGCGCACGGGTCGGCCGTGTTCGCGCGCGGCGACACGCAGGCGCTCTGCTCGGTCACGCTCGGGCCCCCGGACCGCGGCCTCAAGGTGCGCGGCCCGCTCATCGACTCGCGCGACAGCGACAGCGACCAGACCAAACATGCCATGCTGCACTACGAGTTCCCGCCGTACTGCGTGAACGAGACGGGCAAGGTGGGCGGCGTGAACCGGCGCATGATCGGCCACGGCGCGCTGGCAGAGAAGGCGGTCGCGCCCGTGCTGCCCAGCATCTCGGAGTTCCCGTACACGGTGCGCATGACGTCTGAGGTCATGTCGTCGGACGGCTCGTCGTCCATGGCGACCGTGTGTGGCGTGTCGATGGCGCTCATGGACGCCGGCGTGCCCATCTGCGCGCCTGTTGCGGGCATTTCGATCGGCCTCGTGACGGCCGGCGACCCGTTCGACTTCGCCAACGCGAGCAAGCCCATCGCCTCGAGCGACTACCGCCTGCTGACGGACATCCTGGGCACGGAGGACCACTACGGCGACATGGACTTCAAGGTGGCCGGCACGGACGCCGGCGTGACGGCCGTGCAGCTCGACGTGAAGCTCGCGGGTGGTGTGCCCATCGACGTGCTCGCGCGTGCCATGCAGTTCGCCAAGAAGGCGCGCACTAACATCCTGCGCAAGATGAGCGGCACGATCAGCGCGCCGCGGGAGAAGCCTAAGGCTGGCGGCGAGGAGTGGCACGTGGCGATCGACTTCACCATCCCGACGACCGCGATCGGTGCGCTCATCGGCCAGGGTGGCGCGAACGTGCGCGAGATCGAGCGCGCCTTCTCGTGCACGGTGAGCATCGACCGCCGCAGCGGTCAGATCAGCGTGGCCGCGACGCCCACGAACGCCGAGGCCGCCAAGGAGTACATCCTGTCGCAGGCAGCCGACGTGTCGTCCTCGGCGCACGGGGGCAGCGGTGACAAATTCTGGTTCCGCAAAGGCGAGCGCTACACGATGCGTGTGGCCGAGGTGATGGACTTCGGCGCGCTGCTCGAGTCCCCCGAGGCGCCCGAGACGCGCCGCGGCTTCGTACACATCTCGGAGCTCGCGCCCCAGCGCGTCGAGGATATCCGCGCCGTTCTCTCCGTCGGCCAGGAGCTCGAATTCGAGTGCATACAGGATGGCGTGGCTGGCAAGATGTCGATCAAGGCGCTCTCGAGTGGAGCGGCCACGCCCAGCGGCAGCTCGAGCAGCACTGCTAGCCCAGGCACAACCGCGAACCCGACTGGGCCGGCGCCGCATCGCCGACCGTCAGCGCAGTCGCTGGGCGGCAAGCGCCGCGTCAAGGCGGCCGTGTCGACGGCCAAGATGCTTGGTGCGCGCCACCACCCCGCTGGCCACCGGCGAGCACCCGCTACTAGTCCGTCGCAAGGCTCGTCGGGATCCGACACCAGCGCCTAAGCAGACTGAGCGAGGGCTGTCAGCGCAGAATAGGAAAACGCACACCAACAAACATAGAGAACGAGGACACGAACGAGCACGCCCGCCTTCCTCTTTCTCCCATCGAGCGCTATTCACCTCTCTCACATGCAAAACAAGCAAGCGCTTCCGTCACATTTATACAAGACCAAGCGGTGAATACAGGCACTCCACACCCCGCACAACAGCCCCGAGAGGAACCATGCCGCAACGACAGAAGCTGGTCGCACTGTTGCCGCCTCACTCCGTCAGGTCTCCTTTGTACTTCAACGCATTTCTCCCACCCGCGCCCCTATACCCGGCCCGAAACACTTCGATTAAATGACAGCTTCCGGCGCGCCGACTACGATCGTCTTCTCCGAGAACGGCACGCGCTTGCGGTTGCGCTTGAGCAGCACCGTGCGGTCGATCGGGTCCGCGTGGTGCGTGGCCGTCGCAGTCATCCGCATGGACGCGCGGCCGTCCATACCACCTCCAAAGCCGTTCATTATCGCGGCGGACGACATCCGCGCATTGCTGCTGCTCTGCATGGCCGACGACAGCGACTGCACCGAGCTCGTAAACGACGGGATCGACGGTGAGGACCGACGCCGCGTGAGCTCGCGCGTGAAAGAAGACTCCTCATTTCGACGACCGTCTTCTTCGTTGCCCTGGTCGTCCGAGACACGCAGCGCGTCCAGCACTTCGTCCGTAAGTGGCGCTCGGTCGAACGCGTTGAGCAAGAACTGCCGGAATGCGAGTCGGTACGTGTACTTCTCTATCAGGGCATGCACATACAGCAGCAACCGCGGCTCCTCAAACAGCGGGGACTTGGCAGCGCGAAGCTTGCTTAGAGACGAGTGGGCTTCCTTCTGCGTGATGTGGTTGCTTAGATCTGCCACGTGACGCAGCACCTCGCGCCACTCAGGCGGCACTTTGAGCAGCAACGTCTGCAGCACCGACCGCGGCGTCTGGGTCAACGGAGACTGTGGGCAGTTGTTGTGGCAATTGCTGCTGTCAATGCTTTCGCCGGCCATCGTCAAAGTCGAGAGCTCAGAGGGCAGACCACACGTCGGTCGCATCGCCATCGTTGGCCACACGAAGAGCGAGTTGCAGTTCTGCGGAACGGCGATCGACACACTCGCGTCTTGCGGAGCGTCCCATCCGAGGCGCAGCAAGCTTCGTCGACCAGGAGCCGAGCGCGCGATCAACCCCAGAACGAAGAAGCAAGTGCCGCGGATTGACACAAGCGGCGAGTCAGTCGCGAGCTTGACGATCACGTCCAGCACGTCGGTCGCGTAGTGACGGATTAGGTCGAACCCTCGCGCCGTCGCAGCAACGTGCCCAAGCGCCCACAGCGCTGCACGTTTTTCCAGCGGCGCACTTGCCGCGTCACGAAGGCACGCAATGTACTCCGGGATATGGCCAGACCCATGCAGAATCTGGCACCCGACGCTGGTCTTCGCGAGCTCACCGTACAAATGCGGTGGCAGCGGAACAGCCCGCGGCCGCAATGGCAGTAGCTGAAGAGTGAACTCGACCGACTTTAGCAATAGGCGCTTGACCGAAGGTCCGCTTCCTCCGACACTGCTGGCCCCAGCACCACTGTCCATCTCAACGCGGAAGTTCCACACGGCGCGCTCACCCGGAGCGCACAGCGAGCATTCCGGCGCTGCCAGGTACTGTGGCGCGCGTTGCTCGGGCTGGCACGAACTCCAGTCCTTATTTTCGTCGCTCACTGCGTCTGCGCTAGACTGTGTGTTTGCAGATGACGTGTCTGCGAAGTCGAGATTGGTCTCGGACGACCGATCACCAGTACCTCCATTCCCAGTCGTCGACGCCGTGCGTGCACGCGCTGCCTTTAACTGTGCATCACTGCTGAAGCTCGATGTCGACGTGATGAAACCACCATTGCTTTGCGGCGGAGGCTTGGTGAATCCGCGACGATCGACGGGCTGCGTGCCGAGGAACAAGCATGCCTGAAGTGTCTGCTGCGAGTTGACAACTACAGGCTGAGGCATGTTGCGAGCATCAACAACGATGCCCTTGACACGGATAGAGTTCATACGCATGTCGTCGTCCCCGAGGACCCCGCTGTCTCCGCCGTCATCACCGTCACGCATGGTGCCGTCGATAAACGTCTCCAAGATTAAATTGGACGGAGGTCCACTGCCAGGCGGTCCGACAATCTTGACCTCCATGTTCCACGGCATGCGGTACAGCCAGTCAAGACCCCAGAGGGACGAGCGAGTACCTCCACCAGACCCACCACCGCGCTTCATCGGCACATGCACAGGAATCGGCGTTGGCGAGCCCGTTCGACGTGTACTCACAGGATTGGAAGACGAGTTCCGGTCGCGGCCGGATACGTCGCGGTGGAGTCCACGGAACAGAGCATTCTCCACGAGATGCACGTACGAAATGTGCTTCTCACGGCGCCAGGCTGCAAGGGTGCGCAGGATCCAGTCGCCCGTCTCCTTCAAAAACGCGAGGCCTTCGGGGAGCGACAAGAACTTGAGCAGCAGCGATTCGGCGCGCCGGTCTTTGAGCTTCACAAGTCGTGAAGGACGCTTCAGAATCATCGCTAGCAAGCACGCTTGGGTTTCGGCGGCTTCTTCGAGCACGCTGAGAGCAGCGCGAGCGACGTCATCCTCCTGCGTCAGTTGCGTGACCAGCGCATCGATGCCCCAGCGGTCGAAGTCGGAGACTTGTGATCGTAGCAGCGCTCGCAGAAGACAGGTAGCGTACAGCCGCAGTGGCTTTGAGCCTTCAGTCATCCAAGACTGTAGTAACTTACGCGAGCTGCCATCCACCGAGTAGTCCAGGTTCGCGAGGATGAGTCGGCAAAGGAAGTCGTGACCCTTTGTCGTACCCATCACATAGAGTCGCTGAAACAGGTTCGACTGCTCCATCATCTTCAATCCTTCCCTGCTCGAGCTCATGAGACCCAACAGCGTAAAATACTCGCGCAGCATTCGTCGCGATACGTAGTCAGGCGAGAACATGCGCGATTTGAGCACGCCAATGTGGGACTCGACAATGGCAGCTTCTGGCCGCGCTTCGAGCTCAAGCGCCGACGAAATCTCCGTCAGTAGCTGGCCACGACGGTCTGTCTTGAGGAAGAGGAGGCCCTCCGGGTGATTGAGCAGCAGCGTGTACATTTGGCAGGCCGGTCGCAGGTACGGGACATGGTCCGGAATCCAGTACAGGTTGGAGAAGTACCCCTTGTTGCCCGGGTCGCAACGGAAGAACCCCGACAAACGCTTGAAAAACTTAGTCTTCATAGCCTCTGACAGGCGTTGCGGGTTGGCCAGCGGACCCTCGAGCATCTCCGAGATGATGTCCCAGTTCCAGTTCTTGTAGTTCTTGTCCGTGAGCACGCGGCAACGGTTGTGAAGCATGTCCTTGAAGGTGGCGTCGTCCATCTGCGCGTCCATCGACTGCTTGAGCTCAAGAACCATCAGTTCACGTGACGTCATTTGATCCTTGAACTGGAACTGGTTCATACCGATGCTGCTTGCGCTGTTCTTGCGCATAGACATCGAAGACGATGTTGACGCCGAAGACATCGACAGGGATGACATGGACGGGTTGAAGCTCGTATAATTCGGTCCACCCGAGCGCCCGCCAGCGGCTTGCTGCAACAGCGCCGACGATGGGCGGTTGGTGTCGCGCAGCAACTCCGATGCAAGCTGAACGCCGTTGACTCCGCTGCCGCCATGCGAGATGAGCAACGCTCCCCGTGCAGAGATACTGCCAGCGCTCGCACCGACAGCGTTCGCGAGCTCAGCAAGCATCTCACTCGCACGGATCGACTTCTCGCGTTGCAAGCGCTCGAGCAGACTCTTGGCGTGGTCGCCAAGCGACTGCGTGGTGGTTGTCGTTAATGACGTTGCCGACACCAAGCGAGGCAGTGCCAGCAAAGACGCGCAGTGCTGATCGGGCAGTAGCCGAGACGACATGCGGAGAATATCGGCCAGCAGATCAATCGCGGGCTCGGCGAGCGACCGATTCGTTCCAGTGCCGAGTGTGACCAGCGCATCAAGGATCCCACAGTGGATCATCGCCAGAAGCACGATGACGGTGTAGTTGTCCAGCAGGTTGTGGTTTCCCATGGACGGCATGTTCTCGGACGACGACATGCTGATGGGGATCGACGCCGATACAGCGTCTGAGGTGACCTCAGACGCGGGCTTGTCGAACGAAGTCTTCTTGTAAAAGATTTCGCAAATCGTCGACAGCACGGCTTTCTGGACGTCCTCGCCAACAGGGCGCACAAGCAGCTGAATAAGCGACTGCAATCCTTGCGGATTCGATGTCAGAACAACGATTCCCTGTTGCACAATGTTTAGTGGAATAATGAGGTCAAAACGGCTCGTCGCCACAATTGTATCCACGCAAGCTCGCTTACCGTCCACGATCGCATCATGGTGACGATGGCGTTGCGACTAGCCATCCATCGCTGGCGGCGCTCGTTGCCCGCAGGAAGATCAGTGTCGGTGAAAGGTGCCAACAGCACCTGCGTGTCGATAAACGGCTGGATGAACTTGCGTGTGGATGGCTCATTGAGAATCATGAGCAGTGTCATGATAAGTGAGTCCGCAAGATCCTTCGCATCAAACCGTCAACCACGAGCGTTAGCCCACAAGATACGTAAAAGCAATAAGAAGGGACCACAAAAGCATGATAGCCACGCGCGTGCCTACCTGGAATGACGGCTCGAGAATGGAGTCGACCAGCGTCTTGGTGCCGTTTGCCTCGGCGACGACCTCAACATTCAGAAGGGCGAGCTCGCGCAACGTCTCCAGGCACACGCGACGCAAGTTGTCGTCCTTATGGGTTACGATCGCGACGAGCGAACACACGAGACTCGTGGGCATCCTTGCCGCGTCGATTTCCATGATTCGGCGGATCACTTTCAACGCCTGAATCCGCTCCGCCAAGTGCTTTTGCTCGCGCTCCATCGAGCGAACGACAAAGATCGGGAGGCACTGCACACAGATGTGGCGTCCGACAGTATGCCTTGTTAAATCACGTAGATGCTGTGATACACTCACAAAAAATGCCAACTCACCAGATCCGCGAAACTCTTGATACCGTCGGTGCTACCGATGCAGTAGCGCAACGCCCTCAACGCGCCCGCGCGCGCGGATGTGTCCGAGTCGCAGACCAGCCGGCGCATGCTGCGCATCAAGCGTTCGAGTGGAAAGGTATCCAGGAGCAGCGGATCGTTTTTCAGCTCCTGTCATACAAATTCAGCATTCGGAATCGAGGTATAGCAGCATCGTTAGCCGCCGCCCTCAATACCACTGGCGAGAAAGTCCATCAAGACGTCTCTAGTCGTCGCAGGATAATGACGTACATGGCAAATGCGCCCCGTGCTTTCCAGCTTGGACTTGCGGTCCAGGTTGCCGCGCTCGATGAGCGAGCAGATCGCGGCGAGGTTGCTGTCGCCGCGCGGCCCGGACCCACGCCGCCCAGCCATATTGGGTCTCTGTCCTGTCTGGCGATCGCCTTCTGCTCCTTTCCCCCTTCACTCCCAGAAGCGAAGCTGATGGGAACGCCTCGCTGACCACTGGTAGCACACTCGGAAAGTCAATGGGCACCGATAACCGACAGGATTCGCGTCGATCGCGCCGCTCGTCGCTGCTCGTCGCCGCTCGTCGCCGCCCCCGCGCGGAAATGGCTTCCGTCCTTCTGGTCTGCCAACACCACGACGCTGTGCTTTTTCCCCCACGCTGACCTGAGGTACATGTACCAGTTTCCATTTCAACCCCACCAAAAAGGTACGCTGTACCATAGTTGTTCCAATTTGAATCGTGGGTGACATGCAAGTTGTCCCCAATTCAATAATGAATTGACGCAGGGTCGGCGGCCACAGGGTTTGTCTGGCTGGGAAAGCCATTCCGTCGCCACCCCCCACGAAATTGACGAGCACGGCGATGAACGCTCTTGCGACCGGCCTGCGCGCGCTGTCGCTGGCCTCGGCGGCGCCGCGCTCGTGCCTGTTGCGCGCCGCCAGCACGCAGGCGGCCACTGCCTCCTCGGCGGCTGTCGAGATCCCCGCGAACCTCGTGTTTGCCGAGGAGAAGCCCGTGCGCGCGCCGCGCGTGATCCCCGCCGCGCAGAAGGGTGAGCGTCGATATCTAGCGCGAAATGCAGCTTGTTGGTGGCGGTGGAACATCCGACTAATTATTTTCGCCTTTATTTTGATCAGTGACGGTGCTGGACAATGGCGACCTGCAGCTCAACATGCTGACGCTGTCGGGAACGGACGAGCTGGAGCCGATCACGCTCGACGAGAGGTGCGTTCTCGAGCCCAACTACGCGCAGCGGCAAGCGCGGACTGGCGTGCAACGTTCCTTCATACGCTAACGCTTTGCGATCGCTTGACATCCGTCGAATGTAGCGTGTTTGGCGCGCCGTCGCGTGTTGACATCCTGCAGCGCGTGGTGCGGTGGCAGCTCGCGTGCCGCCGCGCGGGCACCAACAAGACCAAGACGCGCTCGGAGGTCAGCGGCTCCACGCGCAAGCCGTGGAAGCAGAAGGGTTCGGGCCGCGCGCGTGTCGGCGACATCCGTGCGCCTCAGTGGCGTGGTGGTTACCGCGTACACGGCCCCGTGCTCCGTGACTTCTCGTACAACCTTCCCAAGAAGGTGCGCGCCATGGGCCTGCGTGTGGCGCTGTCGACCAAGCTTCGCGAGGGCAAGCTTGCCGTTGTGGACTCGCTTGACGTTGATGTAAGTTTGATTCATTCGTTATATACACATTTTCACATAGTGCCTTGAGCTTACCACGTGTGTGGATGCCCGGCCAACTATGTCGGATAACAGATTTCCAAGACCAAGGAGATGAAACAGCTCCTGGAGTCGCGCGGCTGGGACCACGCGCTGTTCATCGGCGGCGAGGAGGTCGCGTCCAACTTTGTGCTGTCAACGCGCAACATCCCGTACGTGAACACGCTGCCGCAGCACAAGATCAACGTGTACTCGATCCTGGAGAAGGACCTGCTCATCATCACGCGCGATGCGGTCAAGTACCTGGAGGAACGCCTCCACACTGAATAGATATCGGAGTCGTTCGACGAGTAGAGGGTGGATGGACGACACGAAGAGCAATCGGCTTGACGGCGAGGCTCTTTTGTTCCGGAGAAGGAGAGAGAGATGGCAGCGAGAACCAAACAAACATGCTCACTGGCTCAACGTACTACCAGATGCACTGATGCCTCTTCGTACATCATCGTGGCGCACTCGAACTCTAAAGCACTCATATGCACTCATGGTTGTCTGACGATTACCATGACCGATACTCAAAATCGCTGAAGCTAGATGGCGGGCGCTTCGCTCAGATCCACGGTCGGTGACAGCTCCGGAGGTTTGACGCCTGCGCGCAGCCGCTCCTCAACCGGAACAGGCTCGCTGATCTCAATGTTGGCCGACTCATTCGCTGCCAGCAAGTGCACCTGTCCGAGAAAGCTCTTCGCGGCGTCCAGCTCGACGGTGAGTGCGTCGCGCTGCTTGATCATGGCGCTCGTGAGCTCGTCCCGCTTGGCCTTGAACGTTCGCCCGTTCTCGAGTATCCGATGCAGCGCCTGCTTCATTTGGCGCGCCTCCCGCTTGATGCCCGACAAGTCGCTCGCGTGTGCCGCCGGCCCCTCCCCGTACTCGCCCACCGCCATGCGCTCCAAGTGCCAGCCTTTCAGGTCCTTGAGCCGCGCGTCGGGGGCGCTCAGGTCCAGAATCTCTCGGAAGTTATTGTCATTGCGCCGTTGCTGTTGCCACCGTGCAGAGCATCAAACACAGATCCAACGAGTAGCTGTGAGTCGCAGAGACAACAAAGATGCTTCTTGGGACGCCATCCCTGTCAATAGACTGATGCAGCACTCACATCGTAGACACTCGCCAGCTCGTTCCACTTGCCCTCCAGGCCGCTGCACGTGTACACGTCGCACAGGTCGCAGAGCGCGGCGGCAGCGGCCGCCGACTTGTCCTCCTTGGGCTTGGCGGTACGCGGCAGCATCCTTCTTCCGAGTGAGCCGCTTGTGGCGAATTCAAAATGACAGGTCCTTCAAGCAATATTTCTAATATATATGGTATCAAAGGGTTTTCATAAAATGAAAGGGTCTCCTGCGTTGAAGCCGACCCGAGAGTGATGGTCACGAACAGGTTGCCCTTCCAGGTTTCCCTTGTCACAACGAGAAAGTGCGAACGCGGAAGAAAGACCATGGCGGAGGCGGACTCGACGGCGGCGATCACGACCTTGGTTGGCTCGGTGAAACGCGTCCTGGAGTGTGGGGGCGGTGCGGATGAACCGCATACGGCGTCGGTCGCGGATAGGGATGCGGATGCGGACGTCGATGCGCTGCGTGGTTACTTGGCGCAGATCAACCAACTGGTGGCGGAGTTCGAGTCCCAGAGGGTCGTGGTGTTATCGAGCACGCGTCTGATGGAATCAGGCGTCATGCTTTACAACGCGCCGCGGGCGGCGTTTCGTGCGCTGGAGGCGGCGGAGAGTGGGGCTGGCTCTGCGAGCGCGGGTGTTTTCCCTCGCTACCTGCTTGCGCTGTCGCGTTTCACGGCCGCCAAGATCATGAACGTCGCGTTGAGCTGGTCGAAGATCGAGGAGGGCGGAGACTTGAACGGGACAAGAAATAAGACGAGCTTCGTGGACGAGTGCCTCGATGTAATGCGTTGTTTTGGCCGAGTGGGGATGACAATGCTCGAGAGCGCCTCGGTCGACTGCGGGTTGTGCCAAGACTACCTCAGCCTCGCTAAGCAAGCCTTCTCACTCTTCCACAGCATTTGGGCGGGCATGGGACTGTCGTATCTCACGAAGCAAAAACAAGACGCGGAGCTAGATGAGATCCTTGACGACTTGTGGGACTTCTGTATGGACCGCGTGCGCGTGCTGAGGCTCTTGTGGGGCGATTCGGCTGCCGCAGACGACGACCAAGAAATGATCTCGGCTTTGCATGAGCTGCAGATGCTCGTTCCGTACAGACTGTCTTCAGTCAGTGACTTACTGGAGCTCCTGACCGAGGTAATCGATTCCTACAGAACCCTGGACAAGCGCAGACAGCAAATCGCGTTCATTGAAGAAGCCTTAAAGGTCTGCGACGCCATCGAGACG
The DNA here is from genome assembly GCA_023334395.1 of Phytopythium sindhum. Taxonomy (NCBI): domain Eukaryota; phylum Oomycota; class Peronosporomycetes; order Pythiales; family Pythiaceae; genus Phytopythium; species Phytopythium sindhum. Next base: position 49,215 of record JAASGW010000090.1, read on the forward strand.
TTTGGAGATGACGTGCACCCACATCTTTTGGCCGATTTCCGTCGGGGTGCACTGACGAGCATGCTAGAATCGCTTCGTGTTATCCGAGACGTCGAGCGTTCTGAGGCCTGCTACTCGTTGTTAGCTGGACAGCACAATGCGAATGCACTGCTCTCCATGGTGCAGCTTTACGTGGAAGCCAGCAGGTTCGACAAGGCAGCACATTTTCTTCGGCAGTTGTTTCAGCAAGATCACGCGGAGCTGTCGATCCAAGGAGCGCGCGTGTACGCCCAAGGGCTCGAGTTCGCTGATGAGGCGCTCGTGATTTACGAAGAACTCGAACGCAACTATGGTGATCGAGTTCTCGAGATCAAGGTGGATCTGGCATGTGCGTTGGCTCTATCTGACAAGAGGCGCGACCTCGCTATCACCCGAATCAGACAGATCTCAAGCTATATCGACGAGATGAACAGGTGCGAGCTTGTGGGGGGGGGAAGCTACGCGTGATCGTGGGTATTGGGATTTTATCTTCTCATGCGCTATTGTGTTCAGGCAAGGTGAAACCAGTTCTGATACGCGTCAACTAGCGCGACTGCAGCAGGCAGTGTTTGATGCTGTGCAACACACGACAAATCTTGGTCTTGATGAGGTATGTGCTCCTGCCAGTGACGATATTTTTCATTGTGTTTGTTCAACAAGGCTCGATATTTACCACCAGGAATGCATCGAATGGGCGTCCACTGGCATCCTCTTGTCGAGCTCAAGTGAGGACTGTGCCGCGTATTTGAGGTAAGCTTCGAGTATTCATCTGCATGAGCAGCACTGTGCTAATGCTTTCTTTTCAGAATTTTGGCTCGGACGTACGCCAAAATGGGGCGGTTTGCTGAAGCGGTAAGCGCGGCTGAACAAGCACTGAACACCGACGCAACGAAGAAGTCACTGTTCGTGCTGCTTCAAGTTGAGCTGGCGAGTGGCAATCAAGACAGGGTGAGGGAGCTTGTTGACAATCTGCGGTCACGGGAGGACTTCCGATGCGTGGACTTGCTTCTGGTGGCGAAGGAAATCGACTCCTCGCGTTGCAAGGATGAATTTGGGGTGATCCAGATTCTGGATATGGCATGTGAGCTCGTTGTCAATGACACGACGACTTCAGCGCAACTACCGCGGGGAATACTGCTGCAAAATGCGGCAGCGCTCGCATTTCAAGATCTAAAGCAGGCAACGTTGCTTTCCACTCAAGGAAACGACAACCCATACACCATCAAGTTTGCGAGCCATGCTGCAATGCTACTGAAAGCGTCACGCCAGCATGACAACGCGGAGGGATTTGGACCACCGTCAGTCTTTGAGTGGTTCTACAGCATGTGGTAATGCTTGCAGATTATTTGGCGAGGCAGTCAGACATGTATCAGTGCGTGTTTGGCGCCGTTTCTAACGTGCCTCGTCGTTTTTATGGTTCGACAGCTTCAATATCGCGAAGAGCACTGAGAAATCAGCCTTTTTCGTGCTGGCAGCAGATATCGCGGCGCGGAGCGATGAGTTGTACCAGAGCAGCTCACCACTGACTGGGCGCTCCTCCCAGTGCCTACTAGCTGCCATCAGCTCGGACATGAAAGTCTTTGACGCGCTCGACAAAGTCCAACTAAACGAGACACTCAAGACCATTGTGCGGTACGAAGAAACAGAAGCAGCAATCGACCCTGAAGTCTCCTCGTACTTGGTAAGTCGGAGGTGTGTGTGCTTGGTGGACGTGAAAATAATTTTGAGCTCTAGTGACTTTTGTGTTGGGACAGGCGAAGTCAACACTGGCGATCAAACTCCGCCAGTTCGAGCCCGATACTGATGCACTCTTTGCTATGTGCCGAGACAAATTATCTCGCCGCGTTGACGAATACATATCGTTTGGCGGTAAGGCACTGCAAACTCAGGGAGAGCGACAGGCTGGGTCTGATGTTTGCCGCGCGTTCATGTGTTTTCCTCCGACAGAGCTGGTGGTGCACGCGACCAGTTTTGATGAAGCTTCGCAGGTATTTGTGCTCTCACATCGCATCGTAGACTATCTTTCATTGACGTGACCATCGTTGACATTTGTACTCCAGGTTCGAAAGAAGTATCGACATCTCGCGCGCTGCGTTTTCAAATACGGGTCTGGTTTGCTTCAATTCATGCGTGCTCTTGTCCGAAGGTGACGCTAACTTGTTGTTGGTGTTGTAGATTGCAAGTGATGCTACAAGAGCAGGCACTCGAGCCATCGACACTTGGCTACCTTGTTCGGCGGCTAGTCTTGCTGTCCGAGTCGCCTGGGGACACCCACGAGTGGTTCGAGCAACTGATCCAGCTCCACAGAAGCCTTGATCTACAGCTGCATGCTGATGATGTCGAGTGGTTTGCTGGGAAGGCGTGGAACATCGTATGTGAGACCGATGCATCGCTTTGAATTACCGGCGCTGAGGTTGGCATGCAATTGGAACAGGGTATTTCGTACCTGCGCATCGACCAACGAGACGCGTCACAATGGTTCATGAAGACAGCACTTGTGATCCTCGGTGAGTAGTGTCGAACTTTGCACGCGATAGCAGAGATCATGGACTAACAACCTCTGTGCGTGCATTATTCCTATCAATTCGAAGAACAACACAAGATGTTGGCGGGGAAACTGGGACGCGATCTCCAAGTCCAGTATCAGGCCCTTCTCGCATTGGGACACCACCAAAATACGAATCGCCTCACAACAACTTGAGGCATCACTATGCAGACTGGGCGACCAAGTGCCACGCAGCAGGTACTGCGCACATTTTCATTCCTTCCTTTAAGCTTCAAAAACGTCCGAGCGAACGCTGTGCTTCGCCAACCCCGTAATATGCGTCTTGACTGCGTCCAGATACGCCTTCAGCGTCGGCAGCTCCTCGGTCTCTTTCTTCTTCAGCACCTTAGATGCCCACTTGCGCTCAGCGTACTCGCAAATCTATGACCGACAACAATTTTCACGTTCGCGCTGGTTAAGCATGACGTTGAGAGACATCGGAAACGGTTAACTTATCAAACTAACCTCTTTGATGTCGCGGCAGGAAAGCTGCGGCGACACGACAGCCAACTGCGCGAGCTCTTCGGGCTTCAGCTGCTTCGCGTACCTGGAACACAGAAAATCGGCGGCGATGGGAAGAACACGCGAGTCAACAACAGTGTTCTGCTGCATCAAAGCATGTGACAAATTAAAGCTTACCGGGCAAACACTGCGCGGCGTGTGGGCTCGTCGGGCAGCTCGTAGCGAATGCAAAGGTCGAATCGGCTGATCAGCGCGGCGTCCAAGTCTTGCTTGCTGCAATCGGAAACATCAGTGGAGAGGCACCACAAGTCGTCAGCACTCAACAAACAGGTTGGCAACGTGGTAACCACTTTTTGAATAACGTGGTAACGCACCGGTTCGTGGCGCAGACCACCGTGGTCTTCTTGGCAGACGCGAAGCCCTCGACTTTTTGCAGCAGCACCGACAAGATTCGACGAGAAGCCTCGTGCATTGTACCTCCCGAACGATCACCAGCCAGTGCGTCAATCTACGTGGCGACCAGCAAGACTTGCGGTAAGCGGAGATCATTTCGCAACCAGTATATACTGATATGAACAGTTGTTACTCACCTCATCGATGAAAATGATGGCCCCGTCGAGCTTCTCGCAGGCATCAAAGATCGAAGACATCTTCTTCTCGCTGTCGCCGTACCACTTGGACACGACGCTCTCGATAGGGATGTGGATCATGGGGATGCCCGCCTGCTGGGCAATAATGCGTGCGCTAAGCGTCTTGCCCGTGCCTGGTGGACCCTCAAAGAGCACAGCGCGCGGGCGGTTGCTCTCGTAGCGGCAACGCGTCTTCTGCGCGATGCGTTCGTAGAGCTCCGGGTTCTGCAGCGCCAGCACGACCGTGTCCTCGATCTCCAGCTTGACACCGTCATACCCAGCCTAAGGGCAACCCACGGGCACGGTAAGCGTCAGCACAACAAATTGAGACTCACCCGCTTAATCGAGCAGCACGTACCAAGCTGTCCCAGTTGAGACCGCTCTCGTCTGCCGATGGCTCAAACACTTCAATCCCTAGCGACTGAAGCTGCTGGATCGCCTCATCCTACCAATTGTCACAGCGAATATCAACATGAGCAAATCAACAACCCAATCAAGCGACATTGTGCAACAGCACGAACCTTGCTGTCGCCGGACGCCGTGGGAGCGTTGGCGCCAGCGGGGGCACCAGATCGTCCCGAAGAAAAGCTCCTGCGGCGCGACTGCTCCATCTCCTGACGGAAGAACGCGTTCACGTTCGGGTACGAGTAAATCTCTTTGTACGCGCCGACCACGGCGTCGATCTCGCGCTGCGTCAGGAACTCGTCCTTGTAGAAGATGAACTTGGCACCGCCCTTGGGCACCATCGAGCTCGCGTCGCGCACAAACTGGAACGAGCCGTTGCCGCTCGCGTACAGATAGTGCACCGCCGGTTGTTCGTACGAGTCCACGATTGACTTCTTCCCCGCCTTGTCAGGCGATTCTAGCGGCGGCACGGGCATCACCTCGACGGATTGGCGCGAAGCGGTGCCGTGCGGCTGCAAGTGAAGCAGGAAGCGCCCCAAGATCGCCTCCTGGTCCACGAATGAAGGGCAGGCAAATTCGATGCGGATCGTCGACACGCCGTTGGGCGCGTGAACGCGCGAGATGCCGATCTTCTTGATGGGGAAGCCCTTGGGGATGCGCATCTCCGAGCTCTTGAGCGCCGACCGGAACTCCGACACCTGCGCGCGGATCGTGTCCACCACCTCGGCGTACTCGAAGCGCTGCGCATTGAAACAGTGAGTGCATCCGTCATATAAACGATCGACAGATTCGAGACCGACCCACCTTTTCGCTGGGCTTGGGGGCTTCTTCAGCGTGGGCCGCATCCCAGGCGGTGATCCCCGTGGCGCCAGCTGCAACAGCAGCCCCACAAAGCGCCATTGCGCTCAGCAGCGGTCTGGTTTTCGACCCGGGAGTGGCATTTGCGACGGTGATGAAACTGCGCTGGACGCCGAGCGGCTGCTTTGCCTGCACCACACCACGCAGCCGTTTGAGTATCCTCAATGCATGATACCGAGAGAATGAGGAACGTACCGGACACGCGGGGACCTCAATGCTGGGCGGGAGCCGCAACACCTGACAGGCACACAACATGCGACTTCCAGCAGCCGCCGACAAGAGGGCGCGCTGGTGGCGACGCAGCACGAGCTGCCACATCCTTCGTCTCCGTTCGCGAATTTCTGACTGTCGCGTTTTTGTTGGAAAACTTGACGGGCAGCGGCGCATTATTCGGGTGGGCGGTGTGTGAAGTAGCGATATGAAGTGAAGCGCCACCTGACAACTTCAAGAACTCAAGCATCATCATCATCAATGACAACCGACCAGACCAACGTGACAGAGCGGCAGAATGCAATGGGAATGGGATGCGGTATCGACAAAACAAGCATCAACGCACACGTCCCCACCCGTTCTAGTAGGTCGGGACGTTGCCTATCTTCTTGGACACGTTCTCTTCCTGCTGACAGCGCTGGCGGAACTGGCGGAGCTGCTTGCGCAGCGAGGTGATGGTGCGTGCCTTCTGCTCCAGGATCTGTGCATCGGATCGTGGTAAGCATAGGTAGAAAACGCATGAAAACGACGCCTCGAGAAATCGTGTGAAGCACGGTCGGCGTACCTGGTCCAGCCGAGCGACGTACTTGTCGATGTCGTAGTCGACAGCGGCATCGCCTTGGACTTCCGCCAAAAGAGCGCCTTCTTCAGTGAGCAGCTCGGCGTTTTCCTGTTGGAGTGAGGTGAGCATTCCCCTCTTATCATGAAATGGTTCTGGATGGGAACTCACCTGGATCGCGTTCATGTGGGAATTCAGCAAATTTTCTTGCTCTTCGTACAGTGTTTGAACCTGGAGGGAGTATCACAACATCAACCGCTTTAGAGTACTGCAGATCCAACGAACGATAGTGGTACAACCTTACCACTCCATGGAGAGTTTCGAGGGCGTACGCGTTTTCGCGATCAAGATTGCCTTCCTTGTCTGGAACAGTCGTTAGAAGTATCAAACAAGTATGAGAACACCGCTGGCAATGGCATCCATGACACATCTAGCACGAAACGAACGTACGAGAGTGGCGGCGCAGACTGATGTGGAGCATCTTGATGTCCTCGCTAGATGCCGAAATTGATCGAGTAAGAGATGGACGCGATGGCGGGAGGCTTTCGTTGGCTTTGTCGGGGTCAACGTCCTCGTAATGGTCTTCAGCTAAATCGCCTCCGGGTTCGTCTTGACCTTCAAGCAAATCATCGTCTCCATTCACATCGTCGTCGCACTCGTCGAGTGGTTCGTCGTATCCGTTCGGGGATTGAGCGCCATCGTCCAAATCTGCACAACAATAACAACGAGGTGTTTCCATCAGAATCCGCTGCTGATCCACATTCGGTCTCACGAACGGCTCATAATTCTCACCAGTATCGAGCTGAATGTCGTCGACGTCAACAGGCGCAGCAGCATCGGCGCTACCATCATCGAACGCGTCGGCAGATACGTGCTTCTCTTTCACGCGATCAGCGTAACGGAGGGTGTTGAGCGTGTGGTCCGACGAGGAGACACAAGGAGAGACCGCCGCAATCATCACCGTCCTGAGCACCAACAGCATCAGTGTCAGTGAATAGGAGCATTCATGCAAATCTTAGACGCACGTCCCCCACGAGGGCACTTGCTTACCGTGCTTTTGCGTTCACAAACGAGTCTTTCAGCACCTGGGTGAGCTTACTAGCTCGGAATGGGATGTGGACGTTGCGACCGCCGCTGTCTAGCGCACTGGAAAATGTGAAAGAGGGATGTTAGACCTCGAGCATATGCCCAAAATGACTGTCTTGCGAGACTCACCGAAAGCACTCCTTCAGCGCCAACAAGCTGCGGTTAATTTCCGCCGACTCCATTCGGCGCTGGCGGTTGTGATTCTTGGTATCTTGTCCTCGCTCACTCCCGGCGAGATCTATGAGCGAAAGTTTGCCGTGCAGTTTGCCCGTAGTGCGATCACGGATGGCAATTTGGCAAATACAATGCGAGCGCGACGATACGTCATTCATCTCGGTCGCGTGCGTCGTACGCAAACTGTTGCCCTTGTGGATCACTTGGAGCAGCTCGTCCGTGGTGGTGGGTTGCACTTCCTGCAGATCGACAATCTGCACTTCTCCGCTTCCATCCTCACGGATTGTCAGCTGCTGCCGGTGCAGCAAGTCCTGGCACCGACCCCCATATATCTCGAAAAAGCTCACGCAAACGTCCAGCGGCTTGGACCTGCAACAGCGAATTAGCACGAACTCGTCGGTCTCGGTGGGACTGCTCAAGAGCACAATATACCCAACATTACACGTACATTTGCTCAAATTCATGGATCTTGGCGAACACGTCGGCAGCGATTTGCTTCTGAATGCCTTGCATCGTGAACGTCTTGCCACTGCCAGTCTGACCATACCTGTTGCCATATATTGCACCACAGATCGTCAAACTCTCGAAAAAATTCGGCCTAAAAAGCATACGATGATCCGCTTCGCTGCCATTACACAGTCGCCGCACGTACGCGAATACGGTGGCGTGTCCGCCGTCTTGAAACACGAAGTTGACGAGCGGCTGCGCCGTGAACTGATAGATGGACTCGTTGGTCGCCGACTCATCGAACGTCTGCCATTGTATCATACCAAAAACCAGCAGCACCTTCAGTGCCCAGTTCAACAAACTAAATGAACATATGCAATGAAGTAGCACGTACATGGTCAAAGTTGAAGGCGTTGCTGTCCAGGTACTTGGTGATGCCGTCGACCTTGAGCTTGCAGTCGTGCACGATGGCCATCGGGTTGAGGCACGTGACGGCGTCGTAGTCGCGCTTCTTGACCTCCTTGGCGTTCACTGGGCGCTTGCGCACGCAGATCGTGATCTTGGTCTCGGCCGCCGCCGTATGCGGCTGGCTCTTGTCGCGATTCTGCTCGCGGAACGCGCGGATCATGCGCTGGAAGTCCACGTCCCCGGGCGCGCCGCGCTTCTCATTGCGCTGGTTCTCTCTCTCGCGCTCCTTCTTGGCCGCCGCCATCGCGCGCCGCCGGTTCTCGCGGTTCCGCTCGATCTGCGCAAAGCACGAGACCCACGGCGAGTTAGACGGCCACAGAACCCTCCGTCGCGACAGCGAGCCCGGCGTCTCGCACCTGCGCGATCACCTCCACCGTCGGCTTGGTGCGTGGCGCCGGCGCGGCGCTGGAAGGCCGCGCGCCGCCGCCGCCATCCTTGTCGCGGTTGTTGGCGCGCCACGCCATACTTTACCCAAGTGGAAGCAAGAAAGAACGAGAAAGGGCGGTTGACCACCCGGGAAGTGGCGAAAGATCAGAGGGCAACCGCCACTTCAAAGTGGCACTTGGGAATCGAATGTGCCTGAAAATCGGTACATCTGGGCTTTTACTTCCTGCGAGGACAGTACGATGCGCGTTTTGGGAAAGTGCGCGGCACGTTCTGCTTGTTCGCTTCATAAAAATTGACAGACCGCCCTGTACACGTCGCGTGTCCAGTCCATTTGTGAACCCAGGTATTGAAGTGCTGCTATTTCCCCTCGTGCTGCCCCTTTTATTTTATAATGCAGGTTCTTTCGAAAACTCGATCTTTCTTTTTTTTTTTTTTCTTTCGCTTTTTTTTTTTCGCTCTCTCTTGTTGCCAAACGTTTCTTTCGCGGATCGCACTCGTGACATACTCACCTCAAGTCATTCGCACCGCCCTCCCTTCGACTGATACAAATAAACACTACCACCTCCACACGGAGCCTGTTGCGCCCATCCACCCTACTCCAGGCACTACGGTATCCAAACCATACACTTGCCTCGGTATCCGCAGCTTTTCCCTCCCCGCCCAAGCGTCGCCCTTCAAAACTCCACAAAATTCCCCTTCCATCTTCAAAAATCGCCATTTTCCGACCCGCTACCCCGTAATTTACCGTCTTATTTTCCTTCTTTCCTTTCATCTTAGTTGCCCTCAAGAGACACCAGCGGAAGGGCGCGCGGACCAAGCCGCACGTCTTATTTGGCGTCTTATCTCCGAGCGCAGACGTCGACCGCGCCTTCCAGATGACCAACGCGGAGCACCGAGTGGTGCCGACGCCGACGCCGACGCTCGCGCGCCATCGCGTCTGGCGGGCCTCGCGCGCGCTGCGGCCGGCCGCGGATGTCGCCAGCAGCCATGCCGAGGCAGAGACTGGGCCGTTTGCGCGGCCGTCGCTGCTGGCCAAATTTCGCGCAAGCTTCCTGCGGCTGGACGCGGGTGACACGGACACAGAGAGCATGGACTGCGACGGCGACGCCGCGCTTGACAGCCCGCTGGGCAGCGACGACCTCTCCAAGCGCGACCTGCTGGACGCGGACGTGCTCATGCTGCACGAGGACGACCGCTGCGATGAGATCTATGAGAGCGCCGCGATGGAGGAGCCCGCGGCGCCATTGTCGCTAGTGCACGCGCTGCCCGCCGAAATCCTCGCCATCGCGCTGGCTCACCTTGACGGCGGCTCGCTGCTGCGCTGCGCCGCCACGTGCCGGGTGCTGCGCGCGCTCACGTACGACCGCGACGTGTGGCGCCGCCTGTGCCTGCAGAAGTGGCCCACGCTGCGCACCTTCGTGCTGCCCCAGCTGCCGGGCGCCCCCGACTACGACGTACGTGCCCCCATCCACTCACTTGCTAGGACGCGACAGGATTGACTGACGGACTGGTGCGTGTGCTTGCGGCAGGTCATCCGGCTGTACGGCGGCAGCTGGCGCTCGTGCTTCACGGAGCAGCACAGCCGCGACCAGCGCGCCGAGATCTCGGTGACGATCCCGCACTTCGCGGGCGACGGCATGCTGACCGTGGAGAAGATCGTGTCGGACACGTTCGCGATCGGCAGCCACCGCTTCTGCCTCTGGATCTTCCCCAACGGCAACCCGAACGAGCCGCAGTACGCCGGCTCGGTGCTCAGCGTCTACCTCGTGCTCACGGACCTGGACCAGCGGCCTCCTGACTGGCTCACATGCGCCGTTTTCTCGCTCGCCGTGGCCAACCACAAGTCCCCGGCGGACCGCATCGAGTGGCACTCGTGCCTCGTGGACAACAAGTTCGACCGGCACCTGAACAACTGGGGCGTACATGCTCTGGGCGCTCTCTCGGCGCTCAAGGACCCGGAGCGCGGCTTCCTGGGCCCGCGCGACACGCTCACTGTGTCGGCGAGCGTGCGCCTCATGAGCATCACGTTCCGCATAGTGCTCGAGAGTGACCTGCGCGGCCACCACGACCTGGGACTCGTCGACCTGGCCAAGGTCGAGGCCATCGTGCTTCCCTTCTGCGCCTCGCTGCATGACCTGCTCGCGCGGCTGCAGGAGCTCTACGACGTGGACCCGGAGCACGTGCGTGTCTGGTGCTTCAACCAGCCCGTCGTGTCGGGCCAGGCGCTGCGGCCGCGCAAGCTGCTCACGGCCGCGCACGTGAACCAGCACACGCCCATGTTCGGCCACCTGCTGTGCGACGGCGTCGACATCGACGCGTACTCCTTCTGCCAGATCTACGTCGAGGACGCGCGCAACGACGAGCCGCCCATGAACGCGACCGCCGCCGTCGTGAACGAGTACCTCGCGGCCAGCACCAGCTTCGCCGCTGCCTCCACGTCCGTTGCAGTAGCGTCTTCCACCCCCACAGATCGCTCCAAAGCGACAGCAGCAGCCGCAGCAGACACTGACGCCGCAGACGCCGGCGGCTTCGTGTTCGTCAAGGTGCTGGACCCGCGCACGCGGCGGCTCGAGTATCTCGGGCGCGTCTTCTTCTCCTCGTCGCGCTCGCTGACGTCCGCGTTGCTGTACGAGGCGGCGGCGCGGCGATGCGTGTGCACGCCGTCCGACCTAGTGCTGTTCAAGGAGGAGATCGCACCCATGGTGCTGTCGGCGCCCATCCCGTTCAGCTACGAATTGATCGGCGCGCAGGCAGCGTCCAAGGGGGCCGCCATGACGCTCAATGCTGCCGACATCGTCATCTTCGTCGCGCGCGCGCTCGTGGACGAGAGCGTCGCGGCCATCCACTCGCTGCTGGACGCACACTATGCGGTCGCAGACGAGCTCGTGGGCGACGTGCCTTGTAGTGACGTCGAGGACGCGCGCGTGGTCGCGCCTCCCCCGACGCTCGCGGACGTCGAGGAGCTCGCCGAGAAGCTCGACATCCCAAAGTTCCGCGTGCGCAGCGCGTTCCGCAAGTGCCGCGAGGACGCGCGCGCGACGCTGCGCTATATCATGGACGGGCGCCACCTCGGGTTCATCTGTGACTCGTGCGGCGAGACGGACTTCCGCGGCGCGCGCTTCAACTGCGCAGAGTGCAGCGACTACGACCTCTGCGCCTCGTGCTATGGTACGACGCGTCGAGTACTTGCATCCATCCTAGATAATCTGGTGACTGACTGGCCTGATGATGATGATGAACGTCCTGCAGAGCACCGAGACGACGTGAGGCACCGGTACGCCAACGTGGACGGCAAGTGGCAGCGCGTGTACGACTGCCAGGAGCACAAGGCAACACACGCAATGCGCGAGATGCTGCCCGTCTTCTTCCAGCGCCAGCACGCACACCGCCCATCCTCTGCTATCCGGCGATGACGGACGCCCTCGCGTGCAGCTTTAGACGCCAGGAGATCGCCGTCGCACGTGCAGAGGTGAGGTGTATGGATGGGGTTGGCCTCATTTGTATATTTATTTGAGTTTTCCGCTTTCCATCTCTAGACACGCAGCAAGGAGCTTCCTACACGGCGACGGAAGACTCCCCATGGAGAAAATCACGCAGCATGCGACTTGTACAAGGCCGTCGAGCGGGTAAAGTAAACAGTTGTGCTCCTCCTTCTCCTCCTCCTCCTCCTCCTCCTCTTCCTCTTCCTCGCCTCGGCTCAGATGCAGCCGCTCTCGATCTCCTTCTTGGACTCGGCCGAGAAGCGGAAGTCGCTGCCGTAGTCGCCAAAGTCGTCGTACTCGCCGCCGTCGTCCAGGTGCAGGCTGGACGACCACTGCATTTTGCCCGCCGACGAGGTCGACGGCCGTGCGTGGCTGTCGAGAGAGCCGCGAGTCCAGTCACGAGGCACAATACAACAAGAGCGAGCGTTATGAGCGAGACGAGCGAGAAGCGCGCAGCGAACCTGAGCCGTACCCGGGCTCCGAGTAGCGCGCACCCGGCCGCGAGTAGCTGTGGGTCGGCGGCGCCGTCAGCGACGACGAGGACGACGAGGACGAGAACGACGAGATGGACGGCCGCGTGTACGAGAACCCGCGGAACTCGTTCTTGGGCGACACGGCCAGTCGGCGGTCCTGCTGCTCACGCATCCATCCACACAGAGAGAGAGCATCAAGGTCAGTCTGTAGATCACTCACCACCACACCTTGCAGCTCGAGAACCGACCTGGAGGAAGCTGTGGTCAGGCGTCTCGCGCGTGAATTCACGGTCGAAATTCTGGATGTCGGTGGGGCTGCGTACGCGCGGCTTGAAGGGTGGCTTGACGGCGCGCCGCTCGAGCGCGCGCCAGTCGATGGCGGCGAAGAACGGGTGGCGCCGAATGTCGTCGACGCCGGCGCCCGGACGGCAGCCAAGGCGGTAGGCCGGGTCGCGGTCCAGCAGGCCCGAGATGAGGCTCTTGACCTCGGCGCTGAGCCCGAAGTGCGCGGGGAATTTGAGCGGCGCCTTCATGATCTTGGTGCACATCTGCTCGATGTTGCGGTCGAAGAAGGGCGGCCAGCCCGTGAGCATCTCGTACATGAGCGTACCGAGGCTCCACCAGTCGACGGCCTTGCCGTACTCGGTCTTCTTCTTGCGGCTGATGAGCATCTCGGGCGCCAGGTACTCGGGCGTGCCGCAGAACGTGCGCGCGCCGGCAAAGTCCGAGCACTCCGTCTTGGACAGACCAAAGTCCGTGATGCGCACGTGGCCCTGCTCGTCCAGCAGGATGTTCTCGGGCTTGAGGTCCCGATAGACAATATCCTGCTCGTGCAGGTGCGCGATAGCGCACACGAGCTCGGCCGCGTAGAAGCGCACCATGGCCTCCGAGAAGGACCGAAACTTCTTGAGGTGGAAGAAGATCTCGCCGCCGCAGCAGTAGTCCGAGACCATGACCAGCTTGCTCGGCGTCTGGAACGCGTAGCGCAGGCCCACGATGAACGGGTGCCGCGTCGCGCTCATGATGCGCCGCTCCATCATCGTGTGGTGCACCTGGTTGCGCTTCACCAGCTCCGACTTGCGCAACACCTTCATAGCCAGGATGTCTCCTCCTCCGCTGCTCCCGGCCGCGTCCAAGCTGCGACGTCCGCTGCTAGAGGAGGACGGAGGAGAGCGCTGGCGCACCATGTACACCTTGCCGAAGGAACCCTTGCCGAGCATCTTAAGCACCTCAAAGTCCTGCATCTGCACGAGCCGCGGCGGCTCGCTGGGCTTGGCGGCCAGCGACTCGCGACTGCTTCTCCCCACCGACTCGCGCATCCAGTTGTCGCTGTGTCTCGGCGCCACGTCCGTCGCGCTGGACCCTGAGAGCCGCGCGTCTGCGGCGTTCGCCGCTCCTGCTGGAGTGGAGGTGGACGCGGAGGCCGAGAGGCGCACGTCGGCGCTGGTGGCCGTGCCGGGCGCGCCCGTGGCCGTCACGTCCACGAACAGGTCGGCGTCCTCGTCTTCGAGCAGGCTGAGGCCGCCCGAGAGGAACTGCACGACCTCGGCGGGCCGCGGGCGCAGCGAGAGCACGGCGTTCATGTAGCTCTCGATGCCCTCGCGGCGCTGCTCGATCACGTGGAGCGATAGCGAGCTGAAAAACTTCTTGGGCGGGAAGTAGAGCTTGCCCACGGTCGCGTACTTGCCGCGCAGCACCTTGTGCAGCTCGCGGAAGTGGCTGTAGCGCTTCTCCGTGAGCCGCACGGCGCCCGACGCGTAGTGCACGTACACCTGGAAGGCCGTGAAGCGCTTGTGCCCTCCGCCGGCGCGCCCCGTGCTGCCCGACATGCCCTCGAAGGCCGACAGCGCGCCGAGCGAGCCGCTGTGGCCGGGCGTGTCCACCGCGGGCTTCTGGCTGCCCTTCTTGCCCTTCTTCTTGGGGTTCTTGCTGCCCCAGGACCCGCGCGGGCCAGACGACGACAGCGGGCCGGGCGAGTGCGCCGCGCTGAAGTGCGCGGCCGCTGCCATGGCATCCCGTGCCGCGCGTTCCGTGGGCAGCCGCGACTTCCAGCGCGGGATCTCGACGCGCGTGATCTCGTCGTCCGCGGCCAGGGTGGCGCGGGCTCCCAACCCCGCGGGGTCCGCGTGTCCGGACGCGCGGCTTCCGCCGTCCGCGGGAAAGTATCCCGAGCCCGAGATGGGCGCATGGTGATGCAGGCTGCGGTGGTGGAACGGTGATTCGGGGCTCGAGGACGACGAGGACGATGAGCGCGTCGGCGACGGGTCCATCGCGGCCTGCACGTGAGTAAGCGAGTGCCGCAGGGCGACCGGCAGCATCTTCTTGGCTGCGGGTGGCTGTAGCGAGTTGCGGGTGCCGTATCCGTTGGTCACGGGGCCGGCTGGAGACGCAGACGCCACCGTGGCCGCGTTGTAGCCGCTGCCGCGGATCTGATGTTGAAACGCGGACGAGATGTTGGACGCCCGGGACGCCCCGCCGCTACTACCACGACCGAAGGACGGGTTTGCAGTCGAGGATGAGGACACGGACGGCCGCGCGGATGTGGATGCAGATGCAGATGCAGATGTGGATGCGGACGATCCCTGCGAAGCCACGAAGCGTGGTCGCGTCCGTGCGTACTCCTCCGCTGCGGGCATGCGATAGTTTACTAGGGAACCTGCCTGCAGACGGACTGCAGACAGACTGTAGACAGACTGTAGACAAGATGACGATGGTAAGTAATAAACCGCATTTGGGACAGGAGACTCTCTGCGCTACTTCCTACCTCTTGTCGGTGTAATAAGCCTCGAAATTGGAACGTGCGAGTGTATCACGCGCACGCACGCGCCTAGCTGACGGGGGGAAGGAAGACCAAGTGCTTGATGCTTGATGGGGGCGAGTCGTCGATAGAGTACTGCAGTGAACAGTCGACTTACTAGTACGGCGCGCTGTCTTTTGTGTCCGTGGTCGATTCCAAAGCAGAAGCTTGCGGCAAAGGCCACTATACGGTAATTTATACACGGTAGAGTAAATTACCAAATTTTACATTTGGATTGGAGAACTGAGGGTTGGGGTCCATGTGAGGAGGAGGAGGAGGAGGAAGGGGGGGGGGGGGTAGGATGTTTTTTTTTTTTTTTTGAAAAAACAAAAAAAACTTGCGTTACATTGCAAAGCTTTCATAAAAAAACCCAAAAAATAACTATTATCCAAAGATTTAGCAACTCTTTATCCATCAAAAGAGAACGAATAAACACAAAACAACGGTTTTAGTAATGATTCCGGCTTGTTTACCTATCTCAACATATGTTTTACACCAATTCAGTACGTGATGGGTACAACTTTGGATTTCCAGTATTTTCTTACTAAAATTAGGTCAAGATAAATGTAAATTTTACAGCAAGTGTATAATTTGATTTTATTTATTATTACTTGATCGATTCATGAAAACACGAACAGACGAATGCAGCCCTGAAACTCGACGACAACAAGCAATCGGCCGCCTCTTCTCCTGTAATCGTTCGTGGGATATCTTTGTGGCTCATATTGATTGGTATATCATTTGTGTATGCTCGCGTTGCTTGGTTGTTTGTTGTCTAGTGGTGGCAAGTTATATTGTATTCTATAATCTTTAGAACTTATGACTGCCAATAGACTCGTTGTTCAAAGTGTATTTCAACAGTACGACCAATCAAAATACATAAAATAATATTATTCCCATAATTTACACTTTGGTGAAATTTTTGGCATTAAGTTTACTATAAAGGTAAAAGCGCAATATAAGATAAAGCATTAAAAAAATATTTTACCACTTGGTATATAAGCAGACGATTCATGCCGCGCGCGACAAGAAGGTGGGCAATTGAGCACCAAGAAGCAGAGAAGAAGAGCGACGGAAGATGGCAAGAGCAAGGGAGATGCAGACGCTTCGAACACTTCAATCTCAGCTATATGTATCATTTCAATGCTTAGTATTCAGTATTCAGTATTCAGTCTTCAGCATTCAGTCTTCAGCATGGTGTAGTGTATTCAACTAAAGCAAACCAACGCCGAGTCTAATATTCACATTCCTGTGCATATTCCACCTTCAGAGATCTGATTTCTGAGTTTTAAAAGTCATTGAAAACTTCCACAAAGACATGATAAAAGCGTGTGAGCATTATGTATTCATACGATTCACACACATCTGTCCAAAGTTAAGCATTATGGTAAGACACCTCCATACTGATCTGTTGACAGCGTATTTGTTATTATTATTATTATCATCTTGACGCTTTTAGCAGCCAATTGAAAAAAAAAAATAAAAATTAAATATAATCAAGTATTGTAGCCATCCATGACGTGGGACATTGTCCTTACTACATTTACCCGCTGCCTTCTATACTACCATATAAACTACTGTATATATACAGTAGGGAGACCCTCCCTCCCACTCATGGTGTCGCTTCGACTAAGATCCGCTAACATGCCCCCCCCCCCCCCCCCCCCCCCCCCCCCCCCCCCCCCCCCCCC
>JAASGW010000091.1:0-65734 GCA_023334395.1 Phytopythium sindhum
CCCCCCCCCCCCCCCCCCCCCCTTTCCTTCTCGCGGTGTTTTCCAATCAGGCGCCGCTTATTACACAAGCACGAATCAGAAATGCCAATTCTATTAGCCCCGCCTCACACTGCGTGCCGCCTTGTCCTACAGTCACGCTCGGATTGTTTGCACTGTGGGGGGTCATCCCGGGCAACCTCGGCGTGTACCAGTTCAACATCTCACTTCTGGATTGAGTTGCACTCGAAACCACCGACTCCCGCTCTACCAGTGTTGCTGCACCAGTGCTCTGCATTTCTGTCATGACTGCCATCACAATAGGACAGCCCTCAAAGGGGCCCTCAGAGGGCTGCCCTCTCCGATTGCCAGACTGCTAATGGTGGGGATAAAAAGTTGTAAAGATATCGCTAAACGCGAGAGCGAATGCAGTAAGCAATCTATTGTAGAGCACTCACGAGATGCGCAGCTTGCAGACAGTTCCAGCGAGAAAACCTCAGACCAATTGACACGCTTTCCGTCTGCATCGATCACTTGATCTCTCTTCGCGCCAACTCGTGTCAGATTTACAGCGTGTACACATGTATTCTGTACGGCGGCCATGCGTACAGGGCCTTACAGTGGTCACATCAGTCGCGGTGAACGCGAGCATCCCATCTGAGCCGGCGACGGCGCCTGGTCTGACCGCCACACCACCGCCATACGCACGAGATGGACAGAAGGAGAGGCGAGGCGTTGCAACAGCCCGAGTGACGCCACCACGCACCTGTCGACGGTGGCACTCCCATCCACTACAGTTGGTGACGCGCCGGGGCAAAGCATCCTCGCGGTGAACGTCACGGTTGGTTCCCAGGCGTCCAGAATGCATCCAGCGTCACGTGGCAAACGTGCCTCTACGAAACAATTTTACGACCGAACGGCCATTCAACAATCTCAGGTTCGCTGCAAACACACCTTTGGGAAATGATAGGACGTCTATATTCATATGTATCATAGCTTCATCTAGTTGAAGGTCTACTGAAGTGCCTTCGGCCACAGCTCAAACTCGCTAAGCATTCGCAGAAGTAAGCCTGGATTGCTCCAGAACAGCGCACTCCTCCACGCCTATCGGCAACCGAGTCTTTGGTACACTCAAAGGCCATCCACTTGTTGTGCATGATACATGCCCGCACTTGTCGTGCATGATACTTGCCCGCACAGCCGACCTCCATCTGCATGGCGTGCGTGTTGCATAAATCTAGTGAGTGCCACATTCTTCCGCAAGGGCCGGAGATGTAGATGCCTCTAGTGTATTTGTGTGCGTACGTGTGCGTGTGTGTTCACTGCCGCTGTAATCGTCGGGCGCGTGCACTCTCCTCGATGTTTACAGACGCTACACCAAGAGTACAACGTGGTCAAACATCGCCGATGCAACCCACCGTCGGAGGATGAGTGTCTTGCTGATCGGTGGCAGTCGCAGCCTCGCGATCATCGCGGTAATCTCGACCAGCGCCAAGGCCTCTGGTGCATGAACGTATATATATATATATATATATATTGTGCATTATGCATACGCGATTCGGAATCCGTGCGAGTCTACTCGCCCTCGACTGTGAGGAGCTGCTGCAGGTTGAAGCGCGTCACGAAGTCGGACGCCGCCTCGCGCTCCTGCACAACAACACCAATATGCATGGCGAGTCAGCATTGCACCCACTTCGCCTCAGTGTCCACCTTCAACCACCGCCAAAGCGCCACCACCAGACAACGCGACGAAGGGGCCAAAATTTCCAGCATCAGCAATGATTGGAGATGCGTACCTTGCACTTGAAGGTCGCCTGGAAGAACCGGCGCGCGAAGAGCAGCACGAACTCGCACAGGAAGACCGTGCCGACCGCGTCGAGCTGTGACGCGTAGAAGTAGACCTGCAGCACGTTATCGTGCTGCTCGGCCGACAGCACGCGGAAGCCGTTGACCGTCAGATGCGTCTCGACCTCCACGCGCGTCGGGTGGTTGGTGAACACGCACGAGAAGGCGCCGCTGCATGCATAGTCACGCCAGTCAGTCAGTGCGAGCGAACGTAGGTGTCCATCAGTGATGCACGTACGTGGTCTCGGTCTGCTTCCAGAGCTGCCAGAACTCGGGTGGCTCGAGGCGCGTGTGCGGGTCCATGACGAACACGGGCGACGCGTACGGAATGCTCTGCGACGCCGAGAGATCGACATAGGCTGGAGCAGTGTCGACCGCACGCAGTGGTGGAGAGCGGTAGTACTCGGTGGCATCCACCGCCAGTGACACGTCGTGTCCTTGGTGCGATCCGCCACTTGGGCTGACCAGAGCGTTCCCCTGGGCATCGTAGAATGCCTTCCGGTTGCGGTCTGGCTGCGATGGAGCGTGCGGCTCGTCCGGGTAGAGCTTCTGTCGATTGCTGCGCGGACTGGTCTGTCGCGGTGACCGCTGCGGCATCGCGCGTGCTCCATTAGCATAGTTGACTTCATGGTCGTCAACTTCTTCTTCTCCTTCTTCGCTCTCTTCATCTTGGACTCCACAGTCGTTGCGGTAGCGATCCCGGTGACGGGCGCGATTGATGTTGTGAACGAACTCAGCCCTGCGCACAACGCAAAGGTAATAAGAGAGCAGCTGTTATGTAAGTGCGAGTGTAGGATTGCTCAAGGGTGGCTGCACGCCGTACCCGAAGTACTCGTCCGCCTGGGAGCCTTTGCGGTGGATCGTGCGCAGCAGCCACGGCGACACTACTAGGTGAATCTATGCAAATGACCACCGGCAGTCATTTTGAGCATCAAATCACGCGTCAGGCGATGGAGAAGAGCCCACGAAGCAGGTCGAGGCGATTCTCGCTAGCGAAAAGCAGTCGGACGTACGCAGACAAACACCAAGGTGGTCAGGTAGATGAGGTTCTGGCCTGACTCCCCGATGTATTGCATCTCGATCAGTCCGAATGACGACAGCGTCGAGACTCCGAGCCACACCGCTGATCGAGCCAACGCAGTCGCTGTTAGTGGACGAAATGAGCACCTGGTGGTCACTCAAGGCGCAATGTCGACGTACCGAGCGCGCAGGAGGCCGCACCGAGCGCCGAGTAGACGCGTACGTGCATGACGAGGTGATACCCGTCGGTGAGGAGCTTACGCCACTTGCCGTCCATGTAGAACCCGTGCAAGCTGAACACGAGCGCCTCGATGCCGTAGGCGAAGTACAGGTCGCAGAGCCGCATCCCCGCCGCGTCCTTGCGCTGGAATTTTTTCTTCTCCATGAAGTAGCCTTGGACGATCTGCCATTAACATCATCGCGGAGTTCAACAGTCTGGTCTTACAGGGAGTATTCGAGTTCCAGACCTTACTCCGCCGACGATGAGCGAGGCAACAGAGAGGAGACCCACTACCGCGCCCAGGATCACGAGGCGGCGGCGGATTTTCTGGAGAATGGCCTGCTTGCTGCGCTCATACTCCTCGCGGCGGATCTCGACCACTTGCGACCCGCGCTTGTCGTGGCGAAAGCTCTGCCCGTGTCAACGCACACAAGTGAGGACGCGGAGATGGGTCATCGGCGTCAAGTAGTGATGAAGCGTACGCTTGGGCGCATGATAGTCGCTGTCATTGCTTCCTGACTGCTCGCAAAGCTGGGCAACGCACACTGTGACACGCGCAAAGGAACGCGTCACTAGCAATGAATCGTCACAAATAGAGACGGCAGGCTATTTTGAAGTCTACCCGGCAGACAAACGCACAAGATGTCAGCTTCTATTAGGGTATTTGACGCTCGCGTGGAGGCTATGGCGCATCTAGAAGAGAGGGAAATGCATAGAAACAAGCACAAAAAGGAGAAGTCCTTGTGTCAGATCTACTTCTTGACCTCGATGATGCGCATCTTGCGCTTCCGCGTCTTGCGCGGGCCGCCGATCTCGATCATGTTGCGCTTGTGCAGGCTGTCGAAACGGTCCAGCAGCGGGTTGCCCTTGGGGCGCAGTGTGCGCATGTTGCCCGTCAGCTCCTCCGAGAACGACACGGGCGTCTCACGCTCGAGCTTACTGTAGTGCAGCAATACAAATCAGTGTGAGATAACAAGCAGTACTACACAGTCATGAAGGCAGTGTGCAAATGCGTACGTCAGCTTTCCGGCGACGCGCACGAGCGGCTCCTCGTTCAGCTTCTGCTCCTCGCGCAGCTTCTTGAGCTCCTGCTTCTTCTCCGACTCCTTCTCGTCGCGCTCCACCTCGCGCGCAATGTGGTGGACACTGTCATTAAGAGCAGATAGACGGGGGATTAGCGTTGTAGCACAGGGTGCTGGGTTTATCTACAGGCATGTACGTGTTAATCTGCTTGATGATGGCCTTCTCCTTGCGGCGCGCCTGGTGCTCCAGCTCCATCTGCTTGTGACGGGCGCGCTTGTTGCGCTGGCTGCGCGTGACCTGCTCCGGCATCTTGGTCTTCTGTTTGTCAACGCGTTTACACATAGTGGCATGAGAAACAGGGGCTGGTGAAGACAGCAACACACTAGCACTGCCTTACCTTGGCCGGCTTGGCGTCATCCTCGTCCGATTCTTGCTCCGACTCGTCCTCCTGCAAACGCATGACGACACCGGACACGAGTCAGCGGGCGACATGAATCAAGCAGCGACTCTCAGCGACAACGTACCGAGTCCTTGTCGTTGATGAACTGCAGGGTCTCCTCCGACATGCCGGCGAGAACGGGCTCGGCCCTCTTGGCGCGCTTCTCGCGACGCTCGAGCTCCTCCGCGACAGCTGAGGCCATTACATCCTGGTGCGCCTCGAAGTCCGGGTGGTACGACTGACCGGCCGCGGGCACCTCGACCTTGGCGACGCGGTGGCGCGTGGGCGCGGCCACCTTCTTGCGGCGCTTGGCCGGCTGCTGCGCCGTCAGTGCGGACGTCACGTAGTCGTCGTCCTCGGGCTGCTCCTGCTGGCCCCAGGGCAGCGCGGGCTTGTTTTCGGCCTTGTGCGGGGCCGGCGTCTGCTGCGCGGCGGCTTCCTGCGCAGCCTTGAGCTTCTTGAGTTTCTCCGCCTCGAATCGACTGGCCTTGGTGGCGTCGAACTTGCGCGACTTGACCAGCGGGTCCTTGATCTTGAGCTTCTGGCGCTTGGTGAGCGGCGCGTCGCCGCCCTTGCTGTCGACCTGGAAGAGCTGCTCGGCCGCCACGTGCTGGAGCTTCTGCTCGTCACCGGCCTGGCGGATGCTCTCCTCCACCTGCTCGCCGATCTCCTTCACGCGCTGCCGCAACCGACGCTTCTGCCCGCCCATCGTGCGCGTCGATCGATCGTCGGGTAGAGAGAGAGAAAGAGAGAGAGACGTCGAGAGCGGAGGCAAAGAGCGCCGTTGATGGTGGAAATGGAGACGGCACAGCGTTTCATGGACCAAGGGCGCCGCCACCAACAGTTGGGTTACGCTGAGGGGTACACGTCGGAAATGTAACCTCGATCACCCTCGACTTAGTGACATGTCATGATGACTTGTGGATGGACTGGGATTGCTTCAAAGTACTGCGACAGTCTGTGGATCTGGCTGAGTGCGATGGCAGCTGGAGACGTACGTCTATCGCCTTGTCAGGACTGCAGTGGGCGCAGCCAATCTCGTCAGCCAAGGAGAGTGTGGGCTAGGCGTCCCGCCCGTGTTGGAGGAACTCGAATCTGGTCTCTGCCAGCGCCATAGCAATGCATGAAGCGAGCACCACGTCGCAGTTAAAATTGCTGTTGGTCGTCGCAGCTAGACCAGTAGAACAGTGTAGTGGCCGCTGCGTCGTTCATTGGTCAAGCAGAACTGTTTTGCGGCGGCACTAAGCTCATTCGCGCCCTCGTGACGCGAGCATCAGCCACTTCGTCGGCAAATGGCTTCAACACGGTAGTCATCAATTCACGTCAATTCTTCTCCCGCAACTCAATTATGGTTCAGTGCGATTCATTCCCCACCAGAAGATTTGAAATAGTCTGTTAGATAGGTTCGTTTGGACAACGCACTGTTTATGACGTCACCTTGCAGGCGGAGAAATCATCTAACCTGTCAAACAGAATGTGGCCATCCTGGAGTATTACAGCACAAAATTTCGCGTTTTCTCCCATTTTCGTATTGAGAAACTCACCCGCGGCGCAAGCATGGCAATGCCGCGAGAGGAGTCGCGCGACGACCTGCACCTCGTGCGGCGCATGAGCGGCACCTTCTCGCCGACGGACCTGTCGCCTCCGCGCGCGGCTATGCGCAGCTTCACGACGGAGGACCTGCCGACGGAGACGAAGCCGCTGTTGACGCCGCCGGCGTCCAAAACGTCTCAGTCATCGATGGCGGTCACCAAGACGGTTCGCAAGTCGTCCTCGAGTGCGTCTGAGACCGGCAGCATCGTTGGAAAAGTGGCCACGGACATGCTACAGACGAGCAAGGAGGTGCTAATGAAGGGCATCCACGGCATGAACATCAACACGGAGAGCGTCTCGGAGTTCGTCGACAAGGTCAAGAAGTCGTTCACGCCCGACGACTCGGAGCGCATCCTGCGCACCGAGTGGCTAGTAGTCCAGACTGAGGAGGAGCAGCTCGAGGAGCTCAGGGAAGTCATCGCCAAGCTGGAGAAGGCCTTCCAGTTCTCGAACCGCTTGCGGACGCTCGTCAAGCTCGCTAAGAGCACGCTGAAGGAGTGCGACGAACTGGTCGAGCGCTGCACGGCGCACGTGGACCAGTCCAAACTCATGTTCTCGCAGTGCGCGAACGAGATGACGACCCTGGTGGACTACCTGGCCAAGCTGAAGGAAGCCGTGAACCCGCCGATGCCGCCAAAGGACAAGAACGAGGAGAGGCGCATCGCCAACCGCGCGACGTGGGCCGTCTCGCGCATGGCGCAGTGCGCCAACGGCATCTTCACCGAGATGAAGGAGAGCATGGACGAGCTGGACTACATTATCACCGAGTGCACCAAGCTGATGGTGCAGGCGGTCACGCTGCTACACATGCGCGGCCGATCCGCCGATTTCAGTGGCACGGGCGTCGCTGCGGGCGCCGCGGGCGTTGTCGCTGGCGCAGTGGTGCGTTTGCTCGTAGCTATTGTATGGCGTCCAGTGTGACGCGGTTGCTGATCTTACTGACGGTGTATGACCTCCGCATTGCCTTCAGGTTGGGGTGGCTGGAGTCATCGCGGCGCCAGCGACCGGTGGCTTGAGCGTTCCCATTTCGCTGGCCGGCAAGGGTCTCTTCTTCTCTGGATTGGCCGCGCTGACACCTTCGAGCATCATGCTCAATCGTACGTGCCTTACCCGGCATGTGCCTCGCCACCGCTAGACTCAGGCATGGTAATTGACGGCGCTACTCGTTGTGGTTGCAGGTCAAAGCAAGCAGCTCAGCGGCCTGACCGCACTAATTATGAATCTCAAGTCGCTGCTCGAGATTATGAACCAGAAGCGCGAGGAAATGGTCATCGCGTACGCGGCATGCGAGAACCTCCAGTTGAACATTCAGGTTCGGCACACGAAGATCATGTATTAGCTCACCGCATTTTGACGGGATTGCTCACGCTGGTGCCGCTGTGCTTCGATGTGTACAGCAAGCAGCAGACTTTATCCAGGACGCGATCGAGCTCGAGTCCCCCATCTACGTGAGTTCCAGCACATTTGGTATTGCCTGCGTGCCAAACATGGCCACTAAAGCTTGTTTCTCGTCGACGTATTACAGGAGAGCTCGTGGTCGTTCATCAACGACATCGGCGTCAACATCTCGACGCTGAACCGGTCGGTGGAGCTGTTCGAGGCCTCGCCGAGTGTCTGGCACTTCTGCAAGAACGAAGACGCCATGTACCAGTACCTGCTCGCCGACGACGACGACGAAGAGTGAAGCTTGTCCAGGATCGAACGGTGGTATGATTCAGGGGCTCGCCCTTGTCTTGGTTTGTACATAGGAGAGAGGAGGACGTCAGCGCCGGCGCCGGCGCCGGGCGATGCCGGAGCTCGTGGTCCGAGCAAGGCGCCAACAGGTTCAACCATTTTTTTATTTTCAGATACAGTTTGAAATGTTACGTTATTTCCCTACTTAACGGTAATTACGTCTGTTATCAAGGTCAACTAACCCCAAGAAAAGACATAACCGTGGATGCCCAACGCATAATTGGTCGGTCGGTCGAGGTAAAGGCGGGGGACGCGCGATGGACTTGTATGCGGGCCTGCCGCTCGCGAAGGGTGCGGCGTCTGCTGCGCTGGACGCGGACGGGAAGCCCAAGGCGTCGGTCGGCACCAGCTCCGGTACATGTTGCGTCTTCTTCTGTGTGTGTTAGCGCAAGAAAGAGCAGGCGTTGGGGCGAGAATGGACGGTAGTTTTTGGCTCTCGAGCGCTCGGTTCGCATCCACTGACGCGCGTGGCGATGGCTGGCGTCCGCCCGCTCGCCCGTCCTTGTGGCGCAGTGTGGAAGTCGACGCCGCTGATGGTGCCGCAGGTCATGCGCGGCGCGGCCAAGGGTAGGACAAGCGCCAATCCCACGGTCTCGACTACCAGCGTAAGTGTCCCTGACCCTTTATCAGCAGAACTTCCGCAGTTCCTGACGTCTGCTGTGTCGTGGAGAGGGGTACAGAGCGCGTCGATGGTCCCTAGCTCTGTCAAGAAGTCACCCATGAGCGGTTTTTCCGTTGCTTTCAAGCCGGCAGCAATCGCACGACGGAGTATGAGCGCCACTGTCAGTCAGAAACCCGCTGTGGCCAAGAGCCCTCGCCCCGTCTCGACGCTGAAGGCCAAGCAAACGGAGGTGACAGGCTCGAGTGTATCAGAGGGTCCGAAGCGATCTGTGGGTGTTGGCCTGGGCTTCGCGACTGTCGTGACGGAATTGCGGCGCAAACCCACCGAAGACGGTGCTGAAAGCGCCACAGCGGCAACGGAGAGTGGCGGTGTCGGCGGCCAGTTCTTCACGGCAAACTATCGCGACGAGTACCACCCGTCACGCCCAAATAGCTACGAAGCGTACTGCGAGGAGCGGCTGAACCGGAAGAAGCTCGAGCAGGTGAAGCGCGAGCTGGACCGGCGACAGCGCGAGCAGGAGGAAGCTGTACGTGAGATTATTCACTTTGGTTGGTGATGGATATGGACTGTGATGTGATTCATGTATCTGTTGTGTTATGCTCTTTAACAGGGAAAACTAGAGCGAGAGCAATTGGTGAAGGACCTGGAAGAAGGCCGTGTGACAGCCATTGAACTACCAGTTGCTGCTGGTCGGGGCCGAGGGATGACGATGCCCGCTTGGATGCGCAAGAAAATGTGGGTCCGCTGCTGAAGATTGTGGCAATATGATCGGAATATTGGCTAACGATATTCTCGAATTATGCGATGCAGAGAGGGTTCAGCAAACAAGGCTGGGACGCCGAACGACAATTCACGCGTGGTGGACACTACTGTCGATGGGCAGTTCGACGATGCCGCTCCTCGCGCTGGACTTGGGTTTTCCCGACCGGCTGCCACGACTTCGACGGCATCGGATCGTGAAGACGTGCCGTTGCGTGAGCACCGTGCAGCCACGACACCCACAGATACGCCTCGTCTTGACGAATTCGGACGAGTGATCCCGTCGTCTTCGGCCGATCGCGGTACGGATCATCACAGCAATCACAATCCTCGTGACAGAAATCGAGATGACAGCGAGGATGCAGCAAGATCAGGTTTCGATCGACGACACATCTACTCCCGACCCCGTGTCGTTTCGTCCCTCTAATGTAGCCATGTGTTCTGCAGCCAAGCGGAGTCGAACGACGAGAAGCGGGTGGGACCAGCAAACTTCTCGCAGCTCTCCTCCCTTTACAGGCCGAGTTGTCCTGCTTCAGGTGCGGCCGTCTGACTCTGTGCACATCATGTAAGAGTTATCTCTTCAATAACCATGCTGATGCCTTCATGTACGAGCAGAACATGGTCGGACCTGGAGAAGTGGACGACGAGTTGCAGGAGGAGGTGCGGGAAGAGTGCACGGAGAAGTACGGTGCTGTGGACAAGTGCGTTGTGTTTGAAGTGACCGGAAGGCCCGTGCCAGTCGAGGAAGCCGTGCGGATATTCGTCAAGTTCAAGCATCCAGCCGACGCCCAGAAAGGTGAGGCGTGTCTTCTACCATTGCGAAGCCACGTCGCTGATGCCTAACGCCGCCTGTTTGTTGCAGCGGTGGCGGGTTTGAGCGGCCGCTTCTTTGGCGGCCGCAAGGTTCGCGCAGGACTGTTTGACGATGCCAAGTTTGATCGGATGGAGCTGACGGGCTAGCAACGCGAGCTAGAAACTGAAAACATGAGATTGATTGACTTGTTTGTGGAGAGGTTGCAACGATACGAACGCGTATGGATGATGGAATAATCATGCCCGGATGAAGCCCACTGTCTCAATGATTGGCATCGGTGGTGACGACCACGATTGAGATGACGGCGAACGACGCGTACAGGAGCAGAAGCGAGTAGCACAGCGCAGAGCGGTACCGGAAGTTGTCATAGGCGCAGGCGACGAGGTTGAGCATCAGGCTGGCCATGAGGTATCCGAAGCCCAGGTAAACGAGCGGTGAGGGCTCTCCCATCGAGATCGGGCCGCGCGAGACGATGGCGATAGTCAGCGACAGCCCAATGCCGACCAACAGGTTGAACATGGGGCCAGCAAAGCACCCGGCGAACGCCATGGTCGGGAAGCCGTCGCGAGCGATGGAAGTGTTAGAGACCAAGTCACCTATCGAGTTGCCCCACGCAAGCACCTTTTGCCATCACCACACATAATAGAGGCGTCAATAATATGATTCAGGACATTCGAGAGAGTTGTCGAGGCTCAACACTTACCGACACGCCCAAGACTGCGTTTGAGATCCCAAAAAGCTCGCCCAGCGTCTCCAGGACACCCAGAAGCTGCATGCATCACAACATGAAACAAGCAGTCACCACAATCAGATGCATTGGGTGGGTCAGACCAAGGGAGACAACATCACGAACTTACCTCATTCGCGATGTTCATGATCCAGACCACCGACATCACGAAGCCGACGAAAATGTACGGGGCAAGTTGCCAACCCGTCGGAGGATCCAGCGACGACGTCGTGTGATCAACGACGGCGCCCAAGAAACCGCCGACAGCAATGATTGAACCGAGAAACCACGGGTTGCCGAGATTCAACCCGAGAACGGATGTGCCAAACACCAGCATGGCGAATGGCGGGCACACGATCGCGAAGTTTTTGTCCCATGTATCTTCGTCTACGAGCGGAATCGACAACCGGCGAATGAACACTGTCGTGAACTCGAACGGCGTCCACACGTAATAGTCGAGCGTCGAGTAAATGGTGCGCACCACGAGCATCGGCCACCGCTTCCACCGGCTCAGGTCTGACCGTGCGAGATCCTCCGCGAAGAGGTCTTCCGACCTGGTTTCCCACGGTAGCTTTTCCTCTTCTTGATGCTCCTCGACGTCGCTCATCACTTCCTGCTCATTTAGCTCGACGCCATCATCTCCGTAATTTGACATCTCTGCAATCCGGCTGAGATGATGGTAGCTGCGTGTCCACCGACGCGCGTTCGGCGCCAAGTGCGCACTTGACTCGAGCGCATTCCAAGCCGTGTGGCTCCTCTTCCGACGAAGGCGGTGTCGAGTGTCACGCATTGATGACACGCACATGGATGTAGGGCGCTTGAGGTAGAGATCCGTGCGCTCCAGAAGCGACTGCTGTTCCTGTGCGCTTCCGGCACGATGATAGTCCTGCCGCTGTGATGAGAGTTGGCAGAAAAGCAATGCGCGACAAGGAGAGGTGAGTTAGTCCATCTAAACACATCGCACACAGAACACGGCAGCTCAACAAACGTACAAATTTCATCTGCTGCGAGGTAGGAGTGGGTGCTGACCGCTTGCGTGGAAGAGTTTGAGGCACCGGTGACGCTTCTGACTGCTCCGAATCGGACGCGATTGGAATCCGAAAGACGTCGTAGTCAGTTGGCTTCCAAAACTGATGATGCGAAAAGGGCGACGTTGCCCTTGGTGGGCGGTTGACGCCATCGACTGCAGCATTGGCGTGAAGACTGCCGTCCGAGAAGCTGCTTTCACTCAGACTCGGAGACTCGACCGAAATGTACTCTTCACTCGTGAAGCCGTTCGTTGTCTCGCCGAGATCGTCAGTGTAGAGCTCAATTGGGTGAGTGTCTAGACACGACGGGAAGCACCACGGTGCAAGCTTCTTGTCAAGGAACACAGCCAGCACGAAGAAGCAGTAGATGACCAGGAATCCCAGCGCTTCCAGCAGGTGAACCTGAAGCAATACCACGGCATCGAGACGTTAGTGGTCTGATGCGGCGCTAGTTTATCAATATGGGTAGCAACAAGCCATGCTTTTCACTCACCACTCCGTCAAAGAAGATGATGCAAAGGTACACGACGCTGATGAGGTAAAACACGACATCGCGCGCGTACTTGCGCGGAATGAGCTGCTCCTGGCCCTCCGACACCAACCCGACGCACGCCACGATAACTGACGCAATGCACACATTCGATGAGAGGTCTTCCAACATGGTACACAATTCATGCGCAGCAAAGCCAACCTGTCGAGACGAGCAGGCCTCCGCCGAGGATGGAAGTGACGCCAATGCTGGGCGACGATGACGAGAACGCGGCGATATTGGAGAATACGTCCGGCGAGCCGTTGCCGAACGTGAGGAAGGTCACGCCAGCCAGATCTGGCGGAATTCGGTACTTTTCCACAATTGCCTGCGGTCACCACAATGAATACTCGCATCAGTCTCGACTGCTTTCGAGCGCCCAGCCAGCGCCAACGAGCTGGCCGCCTCACCTGTAGCACTGGGCAGAAGAACGAGTCCGCCGTCGAGCTCAGCAGGTATAACATCACTCCGAGAAGCGCCAGCAGCACGATGCGCGCGGTCACGGGCGAGTTCTGCAGCGATGGCGTGCAGTATGCCACGTACTTGTAGTCGATAATCGTGTCGCTCGACCCTGCCGGCGCCGAGCAATTGTACATCGCGCTGATCGCCGACGCGTCCAGCTTCGTCTCCGTCGGGGTGGCCTCGGAATCCGCGGCAACACCAGCGTTAGCGCCAGCGGCGGCGCCAGCGACGGCGCCAACAGCGGCTCCATCGGCGAGCGACTCGTGGACCAGGCTCCCCGCCAGTACAGCGAGCAGCAGCACGCGCATGGCGAAGCTCGAGCACCTCGACATCTTGCCGCCTTTCCCGCCTTTCCCCTTGGTCGATGACGCCTATATACAAAATGGCTCGGGATCGACACGTCCGGCGGTTGGGTAGCGCCTTTCTTGTTTGGTGGCCGACAGCGAAGTGGTGGGCGGCGTGGCTAATTCTTTTGCTCGATTTTCTTGGCTTTTTGGCTCGGAGGTTGAAGCTATTGGTCAAAAGGCGGGATCATTTGCCAAAAACCACGAAATCACCGCAAAAAATCATCTGTTCCCCATCTCTGGGTATCGTATGGAGAAATGTATGGGCCGAGTTGAAACGGAAGCGCTCGCGCCGCCAAAAACCACTGGTCCGGGCGACCACTGTGATGTGGTGCATGCTGGGTGAAAACGAGACACTCTCATCTTCTTCGCGCTTGACACCCAATGCTGCTAGAAGTGCACAATGGAGTTGTGCTCACCAGATTCAATCTCGAGCAGCAGGCGTTGTCGGCATGTATAAACGCGGGCTGAAGCGTCTTTCAGATTGGAACATATCCGGGAGCCATGCCGTTCCTCCTCCAGACCATTTTAGTCGATCGCGTGCGTGGTCGATGTACTGTTCACAGGAAACGCGCGCAAACATGCCGTCAATTATTTATAGCATTGATAAATTTATCATTGCTGTTTTAAAATATTTGTGTACGCCACACGATACCTGTCCCGTTTCATAATCTGAATATTATCCCGGTGTGTGCGTCTCATCTGCGAAACGCGTGACGCGAGCGTGTCGATTGTACGGTTGGTGACATGACATCACACAGCCCCACCCAAGACGTCAAGTCGGGTCAGTGAAACGCGGCAGAATCCGAGGGAAACAGTCGGCTCGCGCCACCGAACGCCTCACCGCGCGAAAGGACGCGGGTCCAGTCGGTGGCGCGCCCCGCTCTTTTCGTCTAACGTTGCGCCAAAATTATACCCACGTCCCGTCGCCCCGCAACTGTTCGCTGTTGTTGTTTGTATCGAGTTTTAAATGGCTCGGGTCATCGTCATCCCGCCTCTGACGGGCGCGGTCAGTGTGGGATTGGGGCCATCGAGGGTAAGCGACCGGGAAAAGACGTCGTGATGCGTTGCAAGCGACAGCGACAGCCGCCGAGGAAGCACCGCCGCTCGCGCGCTGCATCTGCGTTCGGCGGCAGCACGAACGTCCCGAGCCCAACGACGGAGCGCGCGGCGGTGGATGCGACGCCATCGTCGCGCATGAGCGACCGCAGCTTCTCGTTCGCGTGTGGCGGGTGGCTCAAGATGTACCTGTTCGGTGTGGCCAAGGCGCTGCAGGAGTTCGAGCTGGAGAAGAACGCGCGCGTCATCGGCTGCTCGGCCGGCGCGCTCACGGCGACGGCGCTCGCGCTGCATTGCGACTTCGACGTGATCCGCGACTACGTGCTGGAGAACGTGGTGCCCAAGGCGCACGCGTCGCTGAGCGGGCTGTTCAAGGTCCGGCAGTACCTCCGCGCGACGCTGGAGGACACGGGTGAGCTGCACCGCTACCAGCAGCTGAACAACGAGCCCGAGACGCCGCTCACGGTAGTCTACACGTCATTGTCGGCCGCGAAATCACGCCGCCTCACCAGCTTCGAGTCCCAGGAGCACCTGACAGAGTCGCTGCTGGCGTCATGTTGTGCGACTCCCATTGCCGGAATGCCGTTTAAGTTGAACGGCGAGTGGGTCATGGACGGCGGCCTGTTCGACTTCCAGCCCGTGTTTGACGCCATGACCGTGACTGTGAGCCCCTTCTACTGCACCGGCGCGGACATCAAGCCGTCACGTTACGTGCCAA
Organism: Phytopythium sindhum; assembly: GCA_023334395.1. Taxonomy (NCBI): domain Eukaryota; phylum Oomycota; class Peronosporomycetes; order Pythiales; family Pythiaceae; genus Phytopythium; species Phytopythium sindhum. The sequence continues at coordinate 14,913 of JAASGW010000091.1, forward strand.
TGTGGTGGGCGCTGTACCCGCCGAGTCAGCGGGATGTCGAATGGCTGTTCGACCTGGGCTACGAGGACGGCCTGAACTGGATCATCAAGAACGGCTTTACAAGCGGAAGCAAGCAGAAGCCGTTTGAGGTGCCGACCAAGGGAGCCGACTACGACGGACAGTGGATGACGATGGTCGGTCGTGTGTTGGGCTATCACGGTGTCGAGAACACTGTTCTCGACGCGCTGTTCGTCGGGCTGTACGTGTGCATTTGGCGTCCGCTGGCGTTCATCTGCCTGTACGCAGAGCTGTACCTGCAGGTCATTGTCGCTGGCGGCAAGGCTGCGGTACTGGGCGCGGCCGCCAAGCTCATGATCTCGTGCATCTTGCTGGCCGCCTCGGCAGTGACCCTCGCGTCGATGGGCCTTCAAAACATGATGCTGTTCTTCCTCGGGATGCTCGCGTCAGGCCTTTTCCTCGGTGGAGTTGTGCTGCTCTGTGGAGGACTCCACGAAGCGGCAAACGCAGCGTCCGAAGACTGGCAGAAGTGCCGCTCGTGCCTACGCAACATCACGAGCCTCTCGCTGTTTCTCCGCAGCCTACCGGGGGTCGGCTCGTCGATAGAGATCAAGCGCCATGAGTTCCTCCTCAAGTACTCGCTTGTCTACCGCTTGACTCTTCACTTTGTGTGACGAACCCATACGAGAACATTGGCTCCAGCGGCAACTTCACCGTGTACCATTCTCAACCCTGTGGCACCGCTCCAACCGAGTTGGCTTTGCTGCCGCTAACGCTTCTGGGCATTTGGCCCCTTCGCAACGTAATATAGACCCCACACCCCCACGCTTTGAAACATTTACGAGGAGGATCTATCGTATGACGCTTTGCAACATGCGCCACACTGACGGATCGTATCGCATTGATGGTTTGATCAACGTATATTCATAAATCTCAACAGGTTTTTTGCTCTCACGCACACACATCTAACACACAGTATGGTACAAGGCGACAGTCACCTACACGCCACGACGCATGGACGCACGCAGCACCAAGATGGACATTCCGTTGCCTCGGTTGGCGGCAACGCGTGACGTCTACATGACAATCTGAGCGCTCACGCCGCTGCGGAAGTTAAAGCGGTTGCTGAAGCGCGTCACCTGCACACCAGCGCCGATCAGCGTGGCCGGATCTGCCGCCGGTAGCGGCTGCACCTGTTTGTCGCTCGGCGTCTGACTTGTCGTGAAGTGGCTGCCCTCCGGCTCAACGCCAAGTTTCCGGAGCGATGTCATTGTCACATCCGCGGCATTGAGCAGCTTGGGCTCCAGGCGGTACATGATCATGACCATCCGCAGCGCGAACGGCTCGTCCTCGCCACCGATCATGACCGAGTCCTTCCAATTCCGGCGCCGCCAGGTCTGCAGCGCGCGGATCCACTCCGCAGCCAACTCAGCAGTGGAAGCGCTCAGCACCACTTTCAGCCGGCGGAAGTGTTTCAGCGAGCGGTCCGTGTCGTGCACCGAGCGCACGGGGCACAGGTCTAGGCAGAAGCGGTTGGGGCTCACGCCGCCGTCGATGGGCCGCACCACCGCGCGATGCCGCGTCAGCGAGAACTCGCCCAGCCACCGCCCGTTCTTTTTGGCATAGTACTGTAGCAGCCCGCCCTCGAGCGCAAAGTACAGCGGGTCCTGCGGAATGTGAGAGCGCGTCAGACGAACTGCCCAGTGATGGTGTCCACCCTGCCATCGGATGCATCGTACCGCGTGACGCCCAACGTCGTGCATCAGCAGGTAGCCCTCGTAGTCCGCCATCGCCGCTAATAGAATGGTAGCTGCTCTGTTGTTGATCAGTGGCACACTGCCGGACGATCGCAAAGCGCTAGAACTTGACGCCTGGGAAGGATGTATCAGCGATGACCAAGCTGGCGCGAGAGGTGCAGATAGGAAAGCGTGTTGCTCGCAGCTCGCGGTGCCGGACGGAGAAGAATCGCGACTGCGAGCGAATGGGCAAGCGGCAGCTGCCCGGCGAGCGGGCGGCTCGTAAAGGCACCATCTTATTTGCGCTTCCTAGGCGAACGCGCGTAGAGGTCGCGCTGGCGCGTCAGCGGCGCTTTTTCTGTTTCCCACCCGATCTTTGTTCCCCTTCGTAATTTTTATCTCTTTGTTGGTAAAAGGAGGCTTCTGGTACCGCATAGAGCGCCATCTGTCGCCACCTGCTCTCTGCATTTTGAAGTGTCAAACTTGGTAATTGTAAGGGCTATGCCAGCTGGCATAATTTCAAGCTGGTAGCGAATAAGGTCAGCTGCGCATCCTGATTTTAGCCAACACGGACCGCTGTTTTGGGCAGCATAGCGCCAGCACGATCTGGCTGGCTTCAGGTTACTCACACTGTCGTCCCATCTGAAATGCAGCGCCAGGGTTGGAGAATTAAGGCGATCGCCGCCGGTTTTATCATTTGAGTTTTCGCCTGGAAACCTAGTCGTTGAGCGTCGGCTTTCCGCGTTTTAGCTGCATTTTTAGCTTGAAGCGAGCGTCAGAAGGATTCGCTTCCTGCATCTGGCGCGACCGACTAGATTGACCGACTCCTTGGTGCTGGAAATCAACCACCCAGAGTCGAGGACACGTCAGCAGCCTATGGTTTTGATACGCACTGCACCACCACGTATTCACGGAACCAGATGCAGTGGATGATCGCCTTGTGGCTCGGAGAAACGCGGATGATGCATCGTGGCATCAGAATAGGATGAATCATGCTGCCGTCGCTGCGGCCTGTCGTTCGCGACCGATACAACAAGTGCTTCTATGCAGTACTCGCGTTTGTACGACCTCATCGAGTCGGCCAACAGTACGCTTCAGTCATCGCGCGGCTTTTCTTTCTGCTGCCTCAGGATTTTGTCTATGAATCGAGTCGAAGATACAGTACTGGGCGCTTGAAAGACAGGTACATGGGCGCTGGCCGACCCAACGACTTCGCCGCTTCGTCGGAGCGGCATTGAGGGTGCGATTCGATCCCTCGATCATCAGCCGCCGGGGATATATCGACCAAGTTTTATTGATCAATGTAGCCCTCGCATCTCTGCGCATGTAAACCCTGTGATTCATGCGATATCACAACCCCACAAAGTTTGTCGAGTCGCACAAACAATACGTTGACGATCACAGAGTGCTCCGAGTGTCGGACCACGCTTGGTCGGGCGTGGCAACTGAAAGCAGAGTCAACCAGTGTAGACGAACTCCCCCTACACTGTAGGTATATCGGTCCGCGGATGCACGTCGTGGCGCGGCCAAAGTGCGGGCAATCACAGTGGAGTGTGAACAGCAACCAAGGCTTTGGTCAAGGCCGTCGAAAGAGTTAATGGAGGTATGTACAGTACCGTCTACCGTCCAAGCCACCACAGCACGTTGGGATGCTAAACCAACCATGCACAATGGATATGATAGGTTTGTAGTGTGATGAAATAAGTCGCTTTCTGGCATCAGACTCAACTGTTGAAGTACTGTGTGGCGTACATACTAATTTACCACAGGTACCGTAACGACTGGTTTGGCAGAAGGGTTGACCGCCGCCGATATCATGTCCCACAGGATTCACAACTCAAAGTGTCCGAGGTCAATGAGTACGAGCGGGTTCACTCCACTGTAAGTTCGCACTGATGTGTTTGTGTTGCACCCCCGTTGGATACACTGCCATTCATGCGAAACATGCCAGTCCAGGTGCAACGCAAGTTGAACCAAAACCATAGTCACTCACAATCCGCGGATTTTGGCACGGACGGTCTGATCGCCCAATGGTCGGACGCCTCTTAACAAACAGGCACACATGCAGGCTTGGGAGCGTCATCTACCAGTCAAGAGCGGGTTTTCAACCAATCGCACTCTTGCCAATCGGCTAAGTGACATCATGCCGACTTTTTTTCTGAACTCATTGTATAAATACGTATGTGTGATGATATGATATTGCAAACGAAAGCTAAATCTTTTAAATTTACCTGTGATAAAGCATGTTGAGGTCTCCAGCGATGCACGCACGATCCTGCTCGAGCGTGCAACCCAACCACACGAAACGTCCCACGTTTGTCGTCACCCTTCCACCTACAGCACTTGATATCTTTGCCAATTTTTATCTCGCCCGGATCCCACTATACATACGAAAATCCAGTCAAAGCATCCATCGCCGCGTTGAACTTTATGAAAACGCACTTTTGACAGAGAAAAAAGGAAGAGACCTCCCTTTTCCTCCCTTTTCCCTCGCCTTCCTTTCGTCGCATACTCCCCTTGTATTGACCAATTTGCCGCGCGGACCCAAGCGACCAAGGCGAGCGAGCGAGCGAGCGACCGCCTGCTGCCCAGCGACGACAAGTAGGGGGTCCGACCTGGGCGGGAACAAGCGGCGTGCCTTCCTCCCCACCAGCCTGTAGCGCCTCCTCTTCCTCACAGGCGTGCTCTTAGCAGACGGCTTCTTCCCCCGTGGGAAAAGCGTCGGTCTCTTCTTGTTATTGGGCGCTCTATATTTAACGTCCTGGGCGTGTCTAGTTGACAGACCTCCACCACTGAATACTTCCCAACGCCACCGCCACCGGTAGAACTCCAGACCCACCGGAGTATTCAACGCCCGCGCGTTTTCTGTCTCCCGTCCTTCTCCTTCGGTGACCGACTGCGAAGGACAGAAGACCCCGACCGCGGCCACCGGTACCAAATATTTACGCCACTACGTTCGCCGACAGCAACATGTGCATCCGACCGCCGCCCGTGCCGCGCTCCTCGCGCGTCGAGCAGTCTGTGAAGGTAGCGGCGGCGACCGCGCCGCGCCGCGCGGCCGGGTCAATTGACGAAGGCCGCACGCGCTCCATGTCGTCCGTGTCGACGACGTCTAGCTGGTCCCCGACGAGCATGATGAACAACCAGGAGACGGTATCCGGCCGCTGGGTCGAGGACTCGGTCGCGCGCGTGTGCGCCAAGTGCGAGAAGGCCTTCACGCTGACGAACCGCCGCCACCACTGCCGCGTGTGCGGCGACATCTTCTGCCACGCGTGCTCGCGCACCAAGATGGTGCTCGCGACCAACCCGGGCGAGATCCCGCGCCGCCAGCGCGTGTGCGACCCGTGCGCGACCCACGCGCACAGTAGCGCCATCCTGTACGACGCTGAGGAGGCCGCTATCGACCGCGACAACTCACTCTTCAGCACGGGTCTCTCGGCCACGGAGGTCTTGTCCGGTGCGTCCATCTCGGAAGACATGCTGCGCGGCTCGAGTGCTGCCTCGTGCCACAGCGGCCATGTCGCCCACTCCGCGCACCGCCATTCGACTGGTGAGAGCAGCACGATCGTCATGACGGCGTCCACGGTGGCGTTCGCCGTCGCCTTTTGGTTCTTGAAGGACGAGGTGTCGCTTTCTAACCCGGCCATCTACATCCTGCTGGCGGGGTTTATCAAGAACGTCTACGAGCTAGCGACTCGGCTCTCCAGTGGGAAGAACAAGTCGCATGTTGTTCCCAGCGTTGTCCATGAAACTGTCGACCAAGTCTTCAAGGACATGGACGAATCTGGCGGCGCTGACTCGGCGTCGACCGCCAGCTCCAGTGACCCAGCGTCGACCGCCAAGGACCCGCGCTATACATCGGTGAAAATCGCGCCGGCGCAGCGTGAGGAACTCCTGTCGTCGGCGTACAAGGCGCTTGACACGGTGTACGAGCTTGCTACAGCCTCAACCGAGGCCAAGGAGTGGACGTCCGAGACGCCGTCGATTGAGGGGCTTAACATTCAGATCCACTCGCGTGATGGCAAGCCTGCTCGTATTTTCAAGTGCCTGGCCGAGATCCCTTTATCCCCTGACGAGCTGTTCGACGAGCTGCACGGCAAGTTCGAGACGAGCTCGACGTGGAATGTGACCTCCGCGGAGAACAACGTGGTGACACAGCTGAACGAGTACACGGACATTGTGCACCTCGTGTCGGCGCCGGCGCTCAATGGCATGATCTCGAGCCGCGACTTTGTGAACACGCGCACGTGGCGCAAGCAGGACGGCGGCTATATCTTCGCGAGCGTGGACGCGGGCAAGAACGTCCTGAAGCCTCAGAAGGGGATTGTGCGCGGCGAGAACGGTCCGACTGGTTTCTTGATCCTGCCGCACGAGTCGTCTCCGTTCAAGTCGCAGCTTGTGTGGATCCTGAACTGCGACATCAAGGGCTACTTCCCGTCGAGCATCATCCGCAAGGGCTCGATCAGCGAGGTGTCGTGCTTTATCCGCAACCTGCGGCGCTACCTGGCCGCGAACGCCGCGTCCAGCACGCCCATGGAGGGCAAGACGAGCGATGTACAATAGATGGACGTTCGTCGGACGGTGCTTTTAGATGGGGGCGGCGACTGACGGCCTGGATGGGAGGAACTGGTCGCACGCCCTGGGTGTTGTGATTGGTTGGTGTGACGTGGGGCGGATTGATTGAGCGGCTCGCTGCGATGGGAAGCGGCGACTCGGGTCAAGACGCGTGTACAAGAAAGCTTTTCTTTTGTTTTGCATCTTCGATGGTGATGGACGGCAGGAGAATGCGCCGCGCTCGATGGAAGAGCGCGGTCGACTGCCGCCTCGACGCCATCACATTCACAATACACAAGTCAACAAACAAATACAACGAGTCAACGGAGCAACTTGACAGAAGTCGGAATACCATAACATGAATACAAGCATGACACGTTTCACCAGTAGAACATGTAGCCATTGATCATGTTGAAGTGGCGGTATGCTATCTTCCACACATTATTATCACTTGTTACGGAGGTGCTCGCGTGTCGACGGCGACTTTGGAGCTCGTTGTGGGCGGCAGCAGCCAGGGCGACACGTGGGGGCCCTTCTTGGCGACCGTCTTGGCGCGCAGAGGGTCGGCGTCGAGCTCTCGCGGCGAGTTGACCACCTGCGCGTCTTCATCTTCGTCGGCCAGCCCTTCGTTTGCCTGTTGTTCTTCGTTGCCTTGCGCGTCTATGATGCTTGCGAGAGGAGGCGTCTTGTTCCATGAGGGCACCGCCCCAAGCGGCTTCACGAGAGCTGACGGCACGGCCTTGCCACCTGGAACATAGCCCTTGGCCGTCAAGTTATCAGAACTGCCGATGCTGGAGGTGCTGCGGCTCTTGTCGATGACTCCATTCTCGTCCCAGTACCAGCTGAGCACGCGAGTGCGAGTGCTCTCGGGCATGTCCTCGCCCAGGTCGGCCTCCTTCCACGCCTTGAGGAACATGGCGCGCGTCACGCTGGTGTTTTCCCGTGTGACGATCGCTTCTAAGTCCATGGCCGCTTCGATGAGCGTGTCGATAAAGTCCTCTTTCGATAAGATGAAGAAGATGAGGTCGGCGATTCCTAGCGGCGTCGAGAACTGCACTCTCTCGCTTGCGCGGTCAGCCTCTCGCTCTGTCAGTCGGTCCCAGGTGGACATGACGATGGCCATGAACACGTTGAGCATGAGGATGCAGAAGACGACGTTGGACGAGTAGATGAAGATGGCGCTGAAGATACCGTTGTCGTCGTAGATGGGGCCAGGGTCGTACAGGCCGAAATTGAGCTCGAACACGCGGAAGAAGGCGCGCGGGAACGTCGCCCACTCGGGGTATCGCAGCCCGTAGATCATGTGGCCGGCGAACGAGTAGCCGATGATGACGGACAGGTAGATTGGCAGGAAGGACAACACCTCAGGCATCGCTCCGTACACGCTGTTCATGAGTCGACGGCCGCCGTTGGTCACCTGGAAGTACTTGAGCGCGCGCGCCGTCATGAGTAGCATGTTGAGCAGGTTTAGCCCCAGCAGCGCTTCATCCCACGCGAATAGCTCCCGCGCCTCGACATACTCGTCAAAGGTCGAAAGTCCCAGCAGCTCGAGTCGAGTCGATGCGCTCTGGCTCAGATATCGCCACAGCACGATCGCCACGTTGACCAGAATGTTAGACCAGTCGCCGATGTTGTTCAGCAGTCCGTACCGAGCCATGTACTACGTCGAAGAGCAGAAACGAGAGCACCAGTTAGCGACCGCAACCAAAGGACCAGCAACGAGTACCAAGGTACTTACAGTGCGGAAACTGCCGCCGGAGAGGACGCAGCTATCCCAGAGCTCGAGCAAGATGAAGTAGGCGACGTGGGTAACGAAAATACCCTCGAGGAATGCGCGTATGACGTTGCTGGTCACGCCGAAGTTGTACGGCTCGAGGTTGACAACCAGGATGTAGGCCGTGGGTGTCACGCCGCCCGCGAGGTCGAAGTCCACTGTCAGATAAACAATCGACCAGAGCTGCAGGTTGTAGTTGAACAGAGGCATGGTGACGGCCACGTGCTTGGTCTGCGAGTCCAGCCAGCCGTGCGCTCGCATCTTCGACAGCCTGCCACGTTCATCCTGCCCACCAGTCGAGCTGCGGAGGAAGTAGGTTTGATACCCACCTTGCGAGTCGTTGCTCACCGAGAAAGAGAACATCTCCAGCCCCTCAAGCTCGGTCATGTCCTCCAGCGTGCCGTTCGACACGCCAAAGGACTCGTCGGCTTCGGTGGCACTCGATAGACACGTGCAGTTTTGCAGCGGCTCGAGCTCGCTGTAGCAGCGACTGCCCTTGTTGGCCGGGTCGCTAAAGTTGAGCGCCTTGTACCTGGCCTGCAGCAGGTGAAAACCGCCCACGATGACCGTGTGCGACGCGATCGTGTACTTCTGCTCATCTTTGGTGTCGTTGCCGCTGCCCGTGGGTGTTGCCGCATAGACGGTGTTGATGAGCGAGCTGCCGAGCCAGGTGTACAGTGTGTCGGCGCTATTGATGTCGTTGAACGATATTCCCGATGGATTGTTTGGACCTAGGAGCTCGTTGGACACGATGCTGCGCACGATGGCGCCTGTTTAGACACACACGAGAGATCGTATAAGTATCTCTGGTGAATACCTCCATACGAGCGTGACACACTTACGGCCGGCAATGTTGCGGTCGAGCAGCAGCGTCGCGACGTAGAAGCCGACAAAGGTGACGAACACGGTGAGCTTGCGCGAAAGCATGCGGAACTTGCGCTTCTCTTTCAGGTCGCGCAGCAGGAACTCTAACGGCACACCAACGGCCCGAACCACACGCGGAGACAGCCCCGTCGAGGAGCGCAAATAGCTCGGGACCTTCCGCATCGGCATCTTGGGCGCTTGCTATCGACTGTCAGGTGGCTGGAGACGGAAGGAGTATATCGAGATCGTCGCCCGTGGGCGATGCTAATCGCTGCTGGGCTGCGCACGGAGGCGACCACGTCTCGTCGTGTGCCGGGCCAGTGCCACTGATGACGCCAGCAACTTGGTATCAAGGTGACAGCAGCGAAAATGCAGACCATAGAGCTGTTCTTACGTTGCCTCGCCGTATTATTATCACCCCGAGAGCTCCTGCGCGGATTATTTTTGGCTTTAGTACCCTTTCACAATTGTGTAGCCATCTCAATGGAATATTGGTGTTCTTATATAGAGATATGCTGGTGACGGTTCGCATAGAGAAAGATTTGCTCGTCACTATAGTAACGAAAACAAAAGAGCGGCAAAATGAACGCGAGCACGACCAACGGGGCGCCGCCCGGCGGGCGCCCCAGGAAGAAGCCCACGACCAAAGGTAAGAACATATGGGCATTAATATGTAGACCGCGTGTTCGGCTATATCTTCTGCTGTCTAGTTATCATGTATACCGCGTTGTGAAGGTGTTTATCGCTCGCTTCTAACGCGTTCGCTTCCTTTCCGGCGATTCTCCAGTCAAAGTGGTCGCGTCCCGCTACGCGCTTTCGCTACAGAAAACCAACCAGGAGGCGCGAGTCAGCCAGGAGAGGACAACTAGCGACCACCAGAGCCAGAAGTCGGTGCGCGCGCCGCCTGCTTCAGCGCCAGTAGACAGCAGGAAGCGGATCTCTGCGGCCGCTCCAATGACGTCAGTAACCTCGAAAGGTATTAGCGCTGATCGCAGCGTCAGTAGTGGCGCACGCTCGACAGAGTTGACTGATTTAACACCATGCGCGCACTCAGCATCTAATTCAGCATCAGCTAATGGCACAACGCCGGCCAATGCGCGCGTCCAGTCGACTACGCCAACGGCGGGCAGCAAGCGGCACTTGGCGGACACGACTTCTGGCTCAGCGGAGGCGGGTAGAGATACCAGAGAAGGATCCACAGCAGCTTCTGGTACCCCGCAAGACATGAAGGCGCGCCTGGAGGCGTATCGAGCGAGCAAGCAGCATCGCACCCAGCAAGACGCGGCACATGTTCATGCTAAACGTGCATCGACGGCTGCGACTTCGACAAGTTTGGCTGGCAAGCACCCGCGCCAGTTGACTTCCAGCTCGGAAGAAGCGCTCAGCGCAAGGATGGCGAGCAGTGCGCGTCCAGCATTCCCAAAGAGGATCGCATCGGCGTCTGTTGTGGAGCGCGCGACCAAACAGTCGACACCATCGGCGTCACCCGTGGCTCCCAAACACACGAAGCTGTCTCCTCGGTACACGAAGCACACAGCTGCCGTGGCATCGAGCGCAAAGGTACTGCCGGCTGCGCATCACAACGATTCGGAGGAGCTGGAGCTGCTGCAGTCACTCTACTACCAGTTGTGCTTCGTGGAAGCCAAGGGCGATGCCACGTTCCGCCACCAAGAGGAGTCCGTACAGGTATGGCGATCGATTTATGCTGGTATCTCGAGCCGGTTTGCGCGTTCGGATTCTGATTTGGTGTGGCTTCACCGTGGCGTGTGTATGTAGCAACAAATGATCGGTGCCTGGGAGACACTTCAGTCCAAGTTGCAGCTCCTGCAAGACATGATGTTACGCCTCGACAAGGAGCGGCACATTGCCAATCTTGAGACGCATCTCGCCGAGCAGGTGACTGTCGAACCGATTTTTGCGTCGCACGCATCGGGATGCTATCCGTGGATCGCGCCTAACATGTTTTTGTTTCACTCTTTGATCGGCGAACGTCCAGGTGGCACCGATCACCGCAGTAGCTTCGCATCTTCCGCCTCTTCTCGACGCGTTAACTCGAGTTTGCTCGTCGTTGGCATCGGCGTTGCACCGCATGCCAACTCCGGGGGTAACTTGTCATCCAGCCAATCTGAAGAGGCACATGGACACGCTGGCAGCAAGCCTTGATGTAGTGCTGGGGCAGCTTACGAGCTCACGCCTAGACGAATCGGTATGTTACGCCAGGCATTCCAAGCTGACGGGCCTTGAAGTCTAATGTCGATGTACATTTTGTAGCTTTCATGCGCAGTGGAGTTCGAGCGGGCGATGCGCGAGGCCAGCAACAAGTTGAACGCGTCGTTGATGCAGCTCGCGCATTCGCTAGAAGAGGTTCACGTCGAGATCGACACGGAGACGAGCGTCGTGATCCAGAAGATTCAGCAGCTTCGTGTTGACTCGACTGCTTCCAGAGGGTCTAGTTCCGCTCAGGGAAGAGCGTTCACGTAACATTTTAACGTGCGAAATAGCGTGTGCGCACGTGGAACCCCACTCATATTTATCGACAAATGGAAGCCTGGTTCCGTAACGTGCTTGACGAACAGCGGCACCGTCTCGACGATATCAATTACCCACACTGACAAGGTTCTGATGCGCTTGTCGGCCGAACTACAGTTTCACGTCAGAGGGCAATCCGGGCGGCAAAACACATGGGCACATGACCTTAGCGATAGCCTCCGGCGGCCTTGCGCAGCTTGTTGATCCACACGTCGCGCTCTTCGATGCTCTGAGCGCGCAGCTTGAACGTGCGCCCGCTATCGGCCGTCGACGAGCGCTTCTTCGTATTCTTCTCAAAAATGCCCTGATGTAGCTCGAATACGTGCGCCTGCTTGCCTGACGCGGGCGGAATGATGTTGAAACCTTCGCCAGCATCACGAGAGGGCTCAATCCGGCACCTGCGCTCGAAAACAGAAGGATTCAGTGATTAGAGTACATGCAACAACAGATGCACAGCAGAAAAATGCCCCCGCGTACCCGTTGATGTGGAGCTCTTTGATAATCTTGCCCCGCTCGTAGTCGTCCTTTGTCTTGGCGTAAATCAGCGATGAACCAATAAGGATGAAGTACCGCTGCTTCCAGTTCTTCCGTCCGAGGGGATTGAACGCGTTCCCGCCACCGCCTTGCTTGATCAAGTATCCTTGCAGCTCAGTCGGCTCCGTTTCCTGTGCGGCCTCGATCACCTTCTCTGACGGTAGTTGAATCTGCATCGAGGAAAGCACCATGACACTATCAGTATTGACTGTACTACGGGACAGTTCGATGTTTCGCGACGGGACGCACCGAGACGAATGCCTCCTCCTCAAGCAGCTCTTTTTGCTTCATGGCGAGCTCGTGCATCCTCGCCAAGTTTTCAATCGCGCTGTCGAGCGCCTCTTTCCGGAGCTGTAAGCGATAACCGACCTTGTTAGCAACTCCGAAATCCAGCACGGCTGAACATTGCGGCGCAAGTAAACGACTTACCCCTTGAAGCTTCGCCACCTCGACAAGCTGCTGGCTCACTTCAGTTTGGGCATTCACGGCGTCCTTTTGGTATTGGCGCTGCATTGCGTTTGAATTCTCGCGCTCTTGCTCGCGCTCGTCGATTTTCTCCTGTAAATGAGCCGCAGTTAGCACCACCGTACGTGCATTATTTGAGAGAGGGAAAATACTTGCCTGAATGCCGTCGAGGTCGTGCTGACGGATTTTGTCTAGCTTTGCTGTCCAGTCCGCTAGTTCGAGGCGAATCACTGTCTGCGAGAAGTTTGCGAGTTCTTGTTTCTGTAATCGCATGGAACAGCATGTCAGTGAGTGCCAGTTCCAATATGAGCAAACAACGAAATCACGCACCGCGGCCGGTCCCTTGGCTTGCACCGTGTAGTCGCTCATGAGCTCGTACAAACGCATCTGGTAGTGGTGGAAAAAGCGCTGATGGCACACCAGAACCATTGACAGACGATTGCTAAAGTCAGCAATGATATGTCGTCCGGAATCCGTAGACCGATGTACCTTGAACTCGGAAGACTGGAAGGAGTATCCGTCTTCGTCGTCCTGGGGGCTCAGAAGCAGGTGCTGCTCCACTTTGTCCATCATCGTCTTGTGAAGCGCTGCCAACAGATCCTGGCACATTTCAGCGGACACTTTATGGTTCTCCTCTTGGATCTTGATGTACAGAGAGTCGATCAGGTCCTTGAACAGTTTCTGCAGGAGACAACGAAGATGTCAGCACCATGATTGCAGATCTACCGGTCGAGATACATCGACAAACCTTCAGCAGCGTGCTCAGCTTTCCCTGTCGAACAGGCATATTGCGCAGCGTGAGCTTCGCTTCACGCCGTGCGGAATCATGAATGCGACGAAGCTCATCAGGATCGCATGGAAGCTAAGTAGCAACACACAGTAAATTAGTCATCGTTCGATGCGTCAGTTCGACGAATGGCAGGAGTCGATTTAGGAAGAGCACGATACCTCCACAGGCGGAAGTGGTTCCCGATGTGACAACTCGAGGGGCTTGTACCCGTTCAAGTCCGAGGTGTCAACGAGTTTTCCGAGCCGTTCAGCCACCCGCAACTTGTACAGTTTGATGCCCGACTCCACGATGTTCAGGCAGCAGTTGTGAATCGTATCCTTCCAGATACGACCACGAAATGCCTAGGCAACATCACACGTTGGAAAGCTCGTAGCATTAGAACTCCATGATAATCACGACTGCTCTCGCAAGTCATGGACGCACCTGGAAAATGTTGTCACGGTGCGCTAGCATTGAGACCAAAATGGACTCGAAGAGCGGTCCATTAAGCACTGCACCTTTTGCGTAACGGTTCCGCTCGGATTCCAGCAGCACCCGCACCAGTTTCTCCATGCGCTTGCTGAAAGCCTCGGTACTTTCTTCGGGGAGTGGGAAGCACGTTTGGTCCGGGAACGCCGCCTGCAGCTGGTCGCACAGCACTGCATTTGGTCCAGACTGCTGCGACGCCAGAACGTCCCTCATGTACGCAGCTTCGGCATCCTGCGCTGTCACGTTCTTCCCCTGAACGCGCTCCTTCAGCATACTCGTGGTGGTGTTTTGCAGCAGCCACACCAGTTTGGGCGACTGGGGGAACACTATCAACCGCAAAGCATCGAGCGTTAGCAAGAGAGACCTGGTGGAATCAAGCAACAGAACAAAGTAGAAAACCCAAACATACCCATCTTCGGTGCGGCATCGCCTTCACTCTCGTCCCGAGCGACGTACGCGAACTGCTCGATCGCGGCGTCCGTCAGTTCGCCATCCACGACGTGCAGCACAACGCTTCAAGCCGCGAGCAACGTTAGACGCTATAAGAACTCCGTCATCGATGATCGACCACATCAAGATCCAGTTGTCCGCTTACCTGCTGAGTGCTGACATGATGGAGTAAAGAAGTTGCTCCAAGGGCTAATAGGCGCACAAGGAAACTTTGTGAGCTTATTGTTAAGAAGAGAGCAAGACTGGTAGAGCGTGAAACCAGCACATCGAATGGAAGCCACGTACGCTGTTCTCGCCAGAGTCGGGCCGGCTCAAGGCGACCAGGTACTTGACGCTCGAGTAGTCGACCGCCTTGACGTACATCAACACGCTCCCGGTGGTGTTACCGGCGTTGAAGTTCACTCTGTCAGCGGAAGACGCGCTGCTAAAGCTACCGTGCGGCATCAACACGAACGCGTACGACGATGATGAGAAAGGAAAAAAAGAGATCTGACAATGCAGTGCAGCTCGTTCTCACCTCGCACTCGAGCTACGCCGCATCAAAACCGACTCGCGCTCCGTCTTGGCACCAAGAATGCGTTCAAGCAGCGCCGCCTTGTCTCCAGGCTTCACATTCGGGGAGCAGCACGAACAGCAGCAACTCGTCAGTCTCTAAACGCATCCACAGGTTCACCGTGCATCAGCACAGACGCGCACCTGACCGCCGTGCAGGCTGATGACGGCCATGGGGGCGGCCAGGCGCTGCAGGAACGCGATTGCCTCCTTCTTGATCTGCAGCCGCGGCGCGTCGCTGGACGCGTTGATGCTCAGTAGGCGCCCCGCGAACAGCAGCTCGTCGCCGTCCGCCTCCATGATGCCGTAGACGAGGGGAAGCGATGGCGGGGAAGACTCTCTGGGAGCCGCGGACGACGCACGCAAGTGCTTGGACTCGACGCCTTTGACTAGCGGGAAGAAGGAAGTGACGCCTTGATGCCTTTTTCGGCTTCACTTTGTACTTGTTCTGAGTATGCCCAGTGCGCTCAGAACCGTACGGTACGGGTGTGGGCGCGTGGGTGCATTCCTGCCTCTCGACACTTTGAAAGCCCAGAGACGTACCGTGATCGACGGTTAATAGCTCTCACTTGGCATTACCGTGGACATGCTAAGTACGCATGCGAACCTAGAGATGATGGTGCGACTTTTCAAGATCGATTAGCAGCTCAGTCTGCAAGCCGACGCGCCAGCATGGAGGCGATCCTGCTGGGGCGCCGCGCGTACGTGGAGGAGCGCTACCGCTTAATCGAGGCGGCCAGGCAGCGCCAAGGCCGTATCGCGCACAAGGAGCGGGCTGGAGGGCACGAAGGGTGCGTTGGTGACGGGGTACAAAACAGGCGGGACGGGTGGGATCAAGAGAATGACGTCGACTTTTCGCAAGATATCCTCGCGGAGGTTGTAGAAGCTGCTAACGCGCACCGCTCGCGGCGTCCAGTGACGTATGCTCGCAAGAAGGAGGCCGTGTTGGGGACCATCATGCATTCACTCTACAGCGACAGCGAGGCGCAGGTGCTGGGCGCCGAAATAAGTGATCAAGCCCAGCGCTCGGGCAGTGCTGCGGCTGTCGGTACAAGCTGCGTGACCGTGTCGAAGCTACTGGAACCTCAGACAAGCCCGTCAAGCCTGAATGATCTTGACATGCCTACGCAGTTTGCGTTGCGCATGTTCTTCAGGCTGTGCCGGTCGCTAGGCGATCCTGAACGCCTGCCTGGGAACACTCGCCTTATTGTTCAGGTCGCGCATCGGCTGCCAGCGATCCTGGTCTCCGTACCGTCTTGTGTGTTGGCACCAGGATTTAGCGATACCGACTCGGTAGGCGAATCCGGTGACATTCTCAGTGTCTTCAACGAGTTTTTCGAGCTCTTTGGTAGGCTGCTGGAGCTACCAACCGGTGGAAGTTCGAGCAGTCGTGGCGGCCGCCAGCTCGAGTCAGGAGTGACGCTACCAGCGGTGTCAACGAGCGAGCATGGTTGCCTCTCTTGTACCGACCGCGCCACTGTCACGATTGCGTATCTTGCGCTTAGTCTCAAGATGGGGCGACTGTACTATTTGTTGGCGGCACTTCAGTATCTGATCAAGTGTGAGCCGGACACAATCACAGCAGCCCACTTCGAGGTGCTGGGTCCTCTTTTTGAAGGACTCGCGACTGCGCGTGCCGAATTCGCTCAGGAAGCTCCAGATCGAGAGAATTCCGTCACTGGATTTCTCATGAGCTTCGGCAAGGGCGATCATGGGAAGCTAGGACATGGGCAATGCACGCACGCCGGATGTCAAGATGGGAACTGCACAGAGAACAAGGCGTTCCCGACGATGATCGAGGCGACGCGTGATATCAAGTTTGCCAAGATCGACTCGCTATCGACGCACAGCATCGGAATTACCACTGCGGGCGAGATCATGGCCTGGGGCAACGGAGATAAGTACCGTCTAGGTCACGGCTCGACCTCCAAGGAATATGTGCCTCGGGTTATCGAAGCTCTGGCGGCGAAAGGGCGAGTTCGCGACATCTCATGTGGCCTCGGCCATACTCTCGCATTGATGGATTCAGGCGAGTTGTATGCGTGGGGGAATGGGTCGAACGGGCGTTTGGGCCTTGGTGACACCCTGGATCGATCCAATCCGACGATGGTCCCACCTGCAAGCATTATTAGTGCGCGAACTTATGGCGGCGGAAGTGGAACGCTTCGCTTACGAACTATTTACTGCGGTGCATCTCACTCAATGGCCATTTCGTGGGACGGCAAACTGTTTTGCTGGGGTAAGAACAACCAGGGTCAGTGCGGCCACGGTCACTCTAATGATCAATTGGTTGTCCAAGAAGTTGCATTCTCTGCAGAAGAAAGTGAAGACACGGTCGTGAGCGCTGCAGGGGGGTGGGAACACTCGCTGTTCTGTACGTCTTCTGGCCGTGTGTTTGCGTGTGGATGCGGATACAAGGACAGTAGACGGACTGGCGTGCCTCCTGTTCTGGGCCTCGGCGACTACGACCGACGCCTGAAACCCGCTCTAGTTGCTGCACTCGCCGATGCGAAGGAAGAGATTGCCAAGGTTGCGTGCGGTTGGGACCATTCGATCGCGATATCAATCTCCGGCCAAGTTTTCACATGGGGGTCCGGAGCAAACGGGAAGCTCGGGCATGGGGACGAGGAAAGCTGTGACCTCCCAACACTCGTGAAAGAAATGGACGGCAAGGCTGTCTTGGACGCGAAGGCTGGTTGTGAGCATACGGTACTCCTGACAGCGAACCATGAGGTTTGGACATTCGGCCACGGTGACAGCGGCAGGCTGGGCCATGGCGACAGCCAGACAAGAAAGACACCTACTCGAATCGAGCAGTTCTCGCAAAGCAAGATGAAACCGGTCGCAATCGCAGCTGGTGACAAGTACAACCTCTTGTTGGTCGACGAGTGCGAGACGGAGGAGCACTCGAGTCACGAACCTATCGTGCGGTGGGTGAGCAACAAAAGGAGGAGGAATGGTGGACACGAGTGCAGTTATGACACGATACTCTCTGAACGCTACGACGTCGCATCTGGCGGCTCTCATGTAGCAGTTGACGACTCGAGCACGTCAGCACATCACTCGCGAAATTTTCAGTCTGATTGGGTCCTGAGCTTGATCGAGCCTGATTCAAGTGTGAAAGTTGTTGGATCGCCACGTTGCAAGACTCAGACTCTCCCGGAGACAGTCAGATCTGTGGTTCTCTTTGTTCTCGGTCATATAGACCGCGTCGCAGCCGAATATCGGCGAGCCGATTGTGACGAGGAGAGGGATGAGCCACGATTTATGCTTGCAACAGAGGCTATCATGCCATTCGCTATTGACACATCGACTGAAGCTGTACGTGCGTTGTCTGAGCTCCTGGTGAGCTCAGTTTCAGCCCTGCATGAGCTGGCGTTGACTCAAGCTATCACAACGTCGAACACGAAGCAGTCGGCGTCGCTTTCCTGTCATGATATGCTGACACAAGATCGCACTGCTGTAGTGCTGAGTCTTCTGAGAATTCTTCAGTTGAATATTTCAAGAATCACGGCGCTGAAATTACAGTCGACAGTCGATGAGATGCAGTACTCAAGTGGTAATGATCAACTGATCAAGGGCATCTATGGCCTGGTGTCGGGTATCGCCAGACTAGACGACGACAAACTTGTACACATCCTTCGCGATGAAGACGACGATAATCAGCTCAATGGTGGCTCTCAGTGCTTACTTGCTGTTCGTCACGAAGCCGCAATGGTTTTGAAGGTACGTTAGCGTGTTGTCCCACGACTGTAATCGCGTTTACCAAACGATGTTTGCTATCATGAACAAAGGCAGGCTTTGGGCTCTTCTATCCGGATTCTCAAGAGCGCACTCGCTTGCTTACTGAGATCATTAGCACAACCAAGAGCGGCGACATATCTTCCACCTGGATCGCTGTTCTTGCCAACTGCTTGTACCAGGTGGGTCTGAGTTGCGTTCTTCGCAATAGATACGCTTTCGTCAGTTCCAAACGTTGCTGACGCTTTGCTCGTACTTGCACTTTTGGTGAGCAGGACGAGGTGATCAAGCCGCTGTTTCACGCTCTGCTTAATCCTAGTGTGGCCTGTGATCTACCATCGATGCTACTCTCACTGCTGGAGTTGTGCACGAAACAAGCTGAAGAGTGCGGGAAGCGCGGTGCTTCAATTTGTTCTGGGGAGTCTGGAGACGACTGGCCATCGCGCATGCTTCAAGTCATGCTCATGCATTGGCTTGGGCTCGTCAACCAACTGCTCAACCGTTTGCAGATGTCCGAGACTAGCCACATGGTTAGTACTTGGGACAGTCATCCTGTTTCAGGCGCCATTGGCGCTATGCTCAAGTTCTTGCCGGAGTTTATGGAACGATTGCTAGCGTTTGTGAAGAAGCTGCACAGAGCAATTTGCCAAGAAGGCGTTGCCTACTTACTCGGCCTGAATGGCGCGTCTGTTTGCACGCTGCTTCCAAGCATTGTCGAGTGCTTGTGCTTCATCTTGCGTCGCTCAGATGGCAAGAAGTGTGGCGGTCTCTCGATCAGGCTAGTACTCGTCGAGAGACTGCTTCCCACATTGCGGGCAACACTCTCGCTTCTAGATGGCGTGGTGTGCAAGGTGCGCCAACCCCAAGAACACGCGAACGACAGGGACAATGAGAATCAAGGTTCGCGCGGATACACAAGTCCGATACAGCGTGATGAGCTGGCCGACGGGCACTGGCTTGCCGAGCTGAGCGGCTCATGCTGTAGCCTGTTTGGACTTCTATGCGCAGAGGTTCTATGCGAGGATTCCGCTCTGAATGACACCGCCAACTTCAGCGAAGGTGATGTCCTCCGGATAAAGCGCATCATACAGTGGAATAAACGCGGTCAACCCGAAATTCAAAACGACAAGAGCAGTGTTGATGTCGGCGAACAAGAAGCTGAGACGCCACTCTTGGCAAAAGATGAATGCGACTTCGGTTCGAATAACTTGGCACAAGCGCTGTCTTCGACGGCGCTGCTGGAAGTGATTACCACGCTCCGGACTCTGGTGACGGATTCTGCTAAGCTCGCCTTACTCAGTGAGATTACCGGAGTATTTCTCACAGAGAGCAAGAAAAATCGCGACCGAGCTCCGTTGCTGAACCAGTCGGTGTCAGACTTTTACATGTCTGTTGTCACGCTCCTAGACGACCGCTGCCACTCTACCGAGCTGGTAGAGGAAGCTCTCGCTATTTGGTGTGTTCCTCTCACCGCACTTGGTGCATCAAGTGAGAAAGCTGCCGACACCATTTCGAAGGCTGGGGTTGTTGAGCTACTGCAACGAATCCTACTTCGTCATCAAGAAGTTCTACAGACTCGACCTGATCCTGATCACTCGCGTACAGTCGACGCAAGTCACTGCCATGAAGCTATGTATTCGCCCAACCAGGATGTTTCGCATATTAGTGTGCAGTCTGCACTGCCGCCAAAACTCAAGCAAGCTCTCTTTCCACTCTTTGGCATGACATCAAACTTTGAAGGTGTGGGAGCGCTCGCCTGGGAGGCACTTTGCTCTGTTGCGGTTCAATTGGCCCAGACAAAACACTTCCGGCGACTTGGCGCCACGCTGTTTCTACACAACGGTGAAAGTCCACTTCTACACACGGAGAACATGGAATCAAAGAAGCTGCAATCGCTGGGGAGGAGGAACGAGCTACACAAAGCAAGTGTGGTTGCGACTGTCAACCAAAGCATTGAAGGGCTTCTTGACACGCTCTTTTTGCTGCTCCAACACGCTTTCGAAGCGCAAGAGCAACTGCGAACTTCTTCGCGTCACCTCGCATCACTGCTCACAGCGTCAGCGATGCCAATGACGCTCCAGACGAATGCGTCAAGATGGCGACAGCAGAGTAAAGCCTTCCTTCTGGCAAACCCTGTTGTGGCATCTGCGGCAAGAAGACAGGTGGTTGGCCTTACAAGAGCTGTCATGCCCTTGCGAACCGCCGTGGACAACGACGGTACGACTGAAGGACAAACCGATGAGCCGAAGCGGCTGTCAATTTCGTTGTGGCTGTACGCGAACGAGTTCCGTCCCCAACTGTCATCAGCGACGAAATCTTCGCTCGAGCAGCCGAGCAGTGCCGATGGCATAAGGCTACCACCTGAGAGTATCTGTTTGGTGGCAGTTGGCGGCGCTTCATTCCAGGTCTCTGGCGGGATCTCCAATATACCTGATGCGAAGTCACCTGCGATGATTCTTGCTGCGACTCCGGCTAACGATAGATCTATCACACTGTCACTCATCACGTCAAGTACATGCGGCGGTGATGTAGCTTGGAATTGTGCCAAACTAGGGGGCAGCATCTCTGTAGCCAGTTGGTATCACCTAGTGCTGGTGGTTTCGAGTGCAGGTGGAGGCTTGGTTCAAGTGTTTATCAACGGAGACAAGGTCGACGTGCCAGACAAAGCCTTCCAGTTCGATGAAGACTATTTCGATGAAGCCTGCAATTGGAGCACTGTGCATATTGGCGGGCAGATGCATGGCCTGGCATCGACACTGCCGGTATCAAATGGAGCGCAGGGCGAGCCGCACGAGGGGCCGTCCACTAGCACCACTGAGCTTTCAGTCGTGCTGGATGATGTCTGGATGATTGGACGAGAGATACCGGTCGAGTCAATTGAGCAGCTGTACTTGGGCGGCTCGATGCTGTTTCAAGCCAAGCGGCAGGTACTCTTGGAAGATCGCTGCTTAGACCTGATGAGGCTGCTCCATGCAATGGTAACCGCCTGCGCTGACACAATCCCAGCAATCAACCCGTCGGAAACGCTTTGTTCCGATCGGTGGATCACGCTGCTGATTCGTCTGCACGGCAGCTGTGTACAAACGGGCAACTCAGCAGCAGTGGTGTATCTGAGCGAGATTTTGTCTCAGCTGCTTCCGATGACTCCAGCTTCATCTACCGTCGATCTCCTGGGCCTCGGGGGAACATGTTTCTCCCAGTTTGTCCTTGATAGCGGCAGCGAAGATGTCTCGCCTGTTCGTATGCTATTTCAGCTGGATGGCGATGGCTCCCGGCCGCAGCACGATGATTTGCCGTCCTCGAAACGCCGTGAGCTGTTGCATGTGATTAAGCGCCGACGGAGCTTGGCGAGGTTTAGTGCTGGCGAGCCTGAACGTCACACGGTTGACAAGAGGAGCGGCCACGGTGAAGAAGAGTCATTCGTCTCAAAGGCAGGTGTGACTACTGTGGCATACGCCGCTGGTCTGCGTCTCTTTCATAAAATAGCTGCTGCCCCTAGATGGACACCGTGGATGGAGCATCTGGTTGAACACCTGATTTCGGATCACAGCCCGACGGCATCATCGTCGAATTGCGCGCAGATATGTTCGCCGTTGCACGTGGTCGTAGCCATCCTCTCTGGATATCCTGCACCGCTCTTTCAAGCTAAATTGGGTGGCACGAACAGCTGTGCAGCACTCCCCTCACGGATACTAAGTCGCTGGAGTGACGCAATTCTGCACCCGTCGATTAAATCAAGCCGGCTAAATGGCGCCGTTGTGGCAGCTATCCAGAAGTTGCTGGTCGCGCTTCTCGGGTCCACGGAATTGCAAACAGCGCAAATTCAGCAGCTGCGAAACGCGAGTTCAACCGCGTTGGATCCGCAATTGGGCGTGCAGGCTGGGGTGATCACGATGATCAATCTCCGAACGCGCCTTCTTCGATTCATCGCGTCCCAGCTATGCGATGGTGATGACACAGCTCCAAGATGGAGGACTCTTCTGGTAGCGAACCCAACTATCTGCCGGTTCCTACTCCAAATCGCTTCTGTGCCTGTCGTGAGTTTTGTTAAAACGGTGCTCGGGTTAGAGCTCGAGGTGTCTTCAAAGCACCTAGGTGGTGTCCACGGGTTTGTGACGCTGCTACAAGACACTAATCGAAGGGCCGGTCGCACCGGTCAGCTGCATGTAGAGCTCGAAGCACTCCAATGGCATGCTTGGAGTACTCTACACACCCAGAAGGGAGCAGTGCAGGACATGCTGCTCTCTTTGTCTCCTGAGAGCTCGTCTAAGGCACCGTCACCATTGGCGGTCGTTGCTGGTAAAGTTGATCTTTGCGGTCTCCAAGCCTACGCGCGCGAAGGATTTCCGACAGTTAAGCTGCCCACCTCGACGATTTGTGCCAACTCGGGTCTTTGGTTCTACGAGGTCGTACTTCTCACGAATGGGCTCATGCAGATCGGCTTCCTCGATGGAGATTTCTCAGCGGACCCTGCGCAGGGTCAAGGTGTCGGTGACCACGCAAGTAGCTGGGCATTCGATGGCTATCGATGCAAGAAGTGGAACGTGAGGTCTCAAGACTATGGTGAGCGGTGGCATGTGAACGATGTCGTTGGAGTCCTCCTTGACACGGATCGGATGGAGGTCAGCTTCTTCCTCAACGGGAAGTTTCTCGGTGTTGCGTTTGCAGCCCCCGCAGTCGCGACGAACTCGCCGATGTTTCCAGCTGCGTCTCTGAACGTGTGCCAAGCTGTCGAGTTCATTGTTGGACCATCAAAAGAGGCAATCACAGGTGCGAGAACCATTGCCGATCGTCACCAGCTCTACCAGAAATCGTTTCGTTATTGGCCTGTGCTTGGATCACAACAAGATCAACGCCGGCTTAAGCCTGTAATCGCAGCAACAACAACAATAACGACTGCGCAGCAAACAGTTTGCTACGGCACGCCAAGGTCAATTGAAGCTCGGCAGCCGTGCAGTGACGACGGCGACAGTGTCGACGATGACAGCGATATTGACCATGATTATGGAGCTTTGCGGGCAAATTCTAGCTTCCTTGGAGTCGATGAAGCTGATACAACAAGCGAAGGAGCTGCGACCGAGCGAGCAACCGTCTATGAGGTCCATCGACAGCCAGTCCGTTCTCGCGACAGTCAAGATCGCAGACTCGCAGAGCCTTCAAACGACGCAAGAACCATCGATATCGAGAAAGACGAGGAGAGCAATCGACAACGAGAGCTCGTCGATGGTCTTACTGCACTGGGTATCCCGTTTGAATGGGCTCTGCGTTGTGCCCTCGAAACCAACTTTACCATTAGCGAAAGCGGTTGTGTCAGCTGGGTACTCGAGCAGATGGAAAAACAAGCAGCCAACACCGGGGGGTGGCTTCGTCCCGCTAACGCTGGAAGCGATGTGGACGATACCGAAATTCGATGGCCGTCCCAAGCGTCTGTGCAAGCTGTGGGTGCTAGCCGCTCTACTGGAATTATTGATGGTCTTGCGAGAGTTGATGGATCGACAAGATCGATAAACAGCGTTGAGGATGGAGACCGACAACACAATGCACAAAACGACAATGCGCAAGACGACCACAGCAGCTGGTACCATTACAACGTGATTCCACCATCGCTACTGGCGGCACCGACGTCTTCGGAGCCCAAATATTCTACGACGTCAATAGTCGTGGATACGAGGGAAGAACCGCCCGATCTACCGAGCGAATATTTTGCCTCAGAGTTCGTTTGGCAAGGTGTTCAGGATGGGCTATTTGACTCTTTACTGCCACGGCTGCAGCGGACCACGATGTCTCAGGTTGAGCCAACGCCAGACAAGTCTGCTCAACACTCCGAAGAAGAGACGAGTTTACTGCCACTGTGTATAGCGGTTGACGCCGCCTTGTCTGTCAACTATTCACGGCTCGCCATGAAATCTTTATTCAAAACAACGGGGGAAACAAGCGGGGTGGCCAAGTCAAAGTTGTATCAGCTTATTGCCGGGTGGATTACTGACGGAGCCGCAGCGATTGAGCTATTCCGCTTCATTCGCATTGCGATGGGGCTGGATCAGAGCGAACCGTGGTTTGACGGCGGCAGTTTCGCGTTTCTGGGAGATTGCAAGTCATCGCCTTCGCTACAGCTCGAGCAAGCGATGATATCACTGCTAGAAGAAGAATTGCAGGAGGCTTCTGACGGTACAACAACTACCAACGTTAGCCTCGACGCGTCAGCAACAAGCGCATTTCCTTTGTTCGGGCTGCTGTTCGAGTCAATGCAGCAGCAATGTCGGCGTGTTGTTGCCGCCACCAAAGGATTTTCCAGAAAGCAAGAGAATACCGGCGATGCCACAGAGCAAGCGTCTCTGACTCTTGATGCCGCATGGTTCGCGTGGCTCGCGGGCATTGTCTACTCGCACACCGAGCGAGTCTCACGCAACGAAAGAAGATGCATTTCAGCCAGTACTACTCGGTTTGCTCAAACCGTGTCGTCCACATGCTACAGCTTGGCGTTTTTCAACCAACTTGCAACAATTGCTCTGGTCCCGACTACAAGTAGTGTGATGCAGTGGAAGTACGTGGCGATCAAGTTGTTGACGCGGATTTGCTCGGCGCTAAAGAACTGTGATGATGTACAAGTTGTGGCTCAGCATAAATCATCACCTCCGGATAGCTCATCAAGCAGTGGAGCCGAGTGTGGACAGTTCACGTGGTTTTCTGATGACGCCGAAGCATTTCATGCCGCACTGCCTGTGAAAGCTCTCGTTGAGCTGTTCACTCTGCGGTTTCGGCGTGAGAATGGCAATCGAGTGTTCGCTTCAGAGATTACGAGTGCGATTCTCGAGCTGCTAGTTTATCTCTCAAGACCTGAACGTCTACCTCAACTGATGGAGACCATCTCGGATGCTTCGCCGTCGTACGAGCTATTTGTTGACAGCTTATCATCCACGCATATCTCTTTGTCGTGGCGGCATGGACCAAGTGATTCCAGCAACACCACTACAGCAACTACTAGAGATGGCACTGGCTCAACCGCACACAGCGCTTGTGATCACAGCGGAGCAAGCATTGTCGCCCTTCATGTTGAAGCCATCCGATCGGGTTTCACAAAAATTGCTAGCGCTGAAGAGGAATCCGAAGCATCGCCACGAGTTCAACCGTGCCAGGGAACGACCACGCTTCGCAATTTGGCTCCTGACACAACATACCGAGTGCGGCTGATGCAAGTCAACACTGACGAAAGCTGCAGCACTCAAGATGATAATGTCGAAGTGAGGGGTTCCAACATGACGGCAGCTATCTTAAACGAGCTGATGGTCCAGACCCCGCCTGAGCCACCATTCGAACTCGATCCAATAAATGCAGGCAAGAATCTCGTGGTGCTCAGCCAGAACCTGACGGTGAAAAACGCAGTCAACAAGAAGTGGCACTCGGTACGAGGATCAGTCGGGTTTGATGAGGGAGTGCATCAGTGGCAGGTTCGCATCGACGTGTGCGTCTCGAAGAACATTTTCATCGGCGTGTGCACTGCGCAGGCGTCTCTCGACAACTACATCGGAAGCGACGCATTTGGCTACGGTTTCCTCGCGAACAAGGCGATCTGGAACAACAAAACCAAGCTGCATTCGTACGGGGAGATCTTTAAGCAGGGCGACCTCATCCGTGTGACGCTTGATTGCAATGCCAAGACTCTTGCATTTAGCCGCAACGGTGAATCACTCGGTGTCGCAGCGACGAATCTACGTCCTGGAGCAGACAGAGGAGCCGATGCCACGACGTGCAAATGGTTTCCAGCGTTCTCACTGTATAACAAAGATGATCAGCTCACTCTGATACCTCCTGTTGCTTCCAGTGGGTCATCGATTGCTGGGTCGCGCCGGGCAGCATCTCAATACTCGTCGGTAGATGAGAGCGTTATCGCTGTACGCCGGCTACTTTCCTACGAACATGGTATCCATGCCGTGCCACAGTCTGAGGAGTCATCTACAGACATAAAAGGCGCCTTGCAGTCGTTTGAAGACGCCTACCAATTCTTCAAGAAGTGGCGTATGGGGAGCACGATCGTCCGAGAGATTGGATTGGGACGAGTCATCTTCATCGACAGTAGCCGGAGGGCGACTGAAAAGTACGGCCTGCATACTGGTGACACAATATTCACCAGCCAAGGGCACTGTGTCGTGCTGGGAGAGTCGCAGCATCTACTTTGGTACGAAGTTGACTCCACCAGTAGCTTTGAAGCATGTTATAGGTCTCAACGAGATTGCAAGACGGAGGTCGCTGCATGGAGCCGCAGCTATTGCCTCGACATGCTGAAGAACTCTGATGAATTTCCGATTCATCGTTATCGCGATGATATCGAGAAGGAACGACTCAACTCGGGTGACTTGGCCAGCGATGTGACTGCAGAGCAGTTCCGGAAGTGTCAATGCCTTTGGAGCCGATCAGGTAAAGCACTGAAGTGGGATTCAAAGTTGGTGAACGCTCTCGACTCCTTAGCACTTGCACAAAGCGCTTCCAGCCCTCTTTGCCTCTCTTTCAAGAGCATTGCAACCGCTCTACAAGGCGATACGTTGTCCTTGAGCCAGTTTCAAGCGCACTTCGGCGTTTGCAGCGAACGATCTGGTGGCGGACACAACCCCGTTAGTTGCCTACTCGTGCGGGTTGCTTTCCTGATAACACTCAACGCTGCCGTCTACAGAGCTGCTCGATTCGTGCTACCCAGAAACCATTTCGCGCGTTCGTTTCCAGGAACCCCAACCCCAAGTCAAGTATCAGCCACAGCGACAGACCTACAACCTGGACATGAGGGGGCGATGGCTACAGTGACGCTGGCTTCAACATTATCCTCACCACTCTGGACAGCGAGTAGTAGTAGTGATGGAACGGTGTCTAGTCAGACCATGAGAACGGTGATGGCAGGAGTGCTCTTCCGAAGTCACAAGGAGCAGCTGATGAGCGAAGACTTGGGTCAGAGCAAGACAATTTCGCCTGTGGCTCCAGTACCGACCAGTGTTGATGAATTGGATACAGCACCGCCTACTCCGACGGCTACTGACCTTCCAGTCGTCAGTGTTTCGTACCCGACAAGAGCTCGTGTGCCATGTTTCTGGGAACTGTTGCGTACCAACTCGTCAACTTCGGAGTATTTAGAGCGTTGGCTGTTGCCGAAGAGTAGCCACGCGATGACGACAATTTTTGCTCAGCTGAGCAAGCAACTAGAGCTGCGCAGAGCTGTGGATTGGCGGCGCGAAGTCACCCGGGCTTTTGACGCTCTTCCAATCCGCCAAGCGTTCGTTGTTTCGGTCTCCAATCTATTGGAAGCGAGGCGATATGCTGCTGGTGAAGGCGATGGCAGTAGTTTATGCAGCACAGACCTCGAACAAGCTCACGATGGAAGCTCTGGGAACGAAGCAGATGAGTCAGTCCCTCCGTCTGTTGAGGCTGATCTCAGTGTCGAGTACTTGCAGCTGCTTGAATGTGCCGCGAAGGAGATCCAGTCGCCCGGTTTCCCTCTTTTCTCTCCAACACCGCCGATGGAGCAAAATCTGGATCCAGTGTTGCAATCGAATCCGACTCCTAGAAAAGTCATGCTCGACATCAACACATCGTTGTTCATGCCCGTAATTGTCCGCGATGAGTGCAACTGCTACTATCCGACTCGGTCGGAACTCTTGGGGTGGTTCTTCCGCGTCGGCCAGCTTCTTGGTATTGCGTGGCGAAGCCGGGCTCTTTTACCACTCCAGTTCTTGTCGATGGCATTTTGGGGCGAGCTCGTTGACCCTACCGGACAAACAGCCCAAGATACACCGCAGACTTCCGAGGAGCAGATAGAGTCCAGAACCAACGACGACAACGATGAGGAGCGCGAATTTGGAGCGCGGGCGCGGCAAGAAGCAATTGACGCAGTGCGAGACGGGCTGCTATCGATTATACCCAGTCGCTGTCTGATGTTGTGCGGGAGCAGTGAGGAGCTTCGAGCACGTTTGTCAGACCTCGACGTTCAATTTGTCAGCGCGCTTCATTCCCGCGCAGTCTACGACAAAGAGAATCGCCACCACCGGCTCTTCTGGAAAGTGGTGCGGGAGTTCTCGGCCACAGAGCGAAAGCTGCTTGTCAAGTTCATCACCACTGGTGGCTCTACTGCCCATGAGGTTGAGGGTGAGGCAGGGGCTGGAGAACTGGTACTGGAGCTATCGGACGCCTTACACGATGGCCGCGATCGACCGGACACCTGCTATCCCGTGATGACCGTGGTCGACATTCGTACGCGGCGCCTGCACTTACCCGAATACTCGAGCGCGACGGCGTTGCGAACCAAGCTCACCCTCGCCATGACGAACCTTCCTCTGGGATAGATACTTCGAAGTATCTAGACTAGCACTGAAGAGGTAAAGCGTCAATCGATCACTAACTTTCATCCCCGTTCGATTTGTCCAAAAATTGTCTAGTGAGATATACCTTTAAATATACAGAAGAGAACGAGTGGCGTCCTGATCGACAGGTGAGCCGCTCGTAAATACTACACAATGATACACGGCAATCGTCGCTGGTCGGGTTGGGCGCCGTCTTTGAAATGACGTTCGCGTCTCCACCGTGCACGACCGACATCGCAGCGAAGGGAAGGCGGTCGTTCGTGGGCGCAAGACAGCGCGCGAGCCATTGATCGCCCTACTCTATTCGGGCCAGGCTGATGCCGGTGCTTGCGGAGGTAGACCGCTTCCTTGAAATCTTGAGCCACTGTCTTGTCGCGGCTCAGAGATCGGCGGATATCTCTTGAAGTGTCTGCGATGACTCCGCTTCTTGCTCCACCTTACACTACGCGTTCCGGGACGCCGTGGGGCTGGTCGTTCTCACTAGTGCGCGCCTCTACCAGGGTCGGGTTGGCGACCGGGTCTTCATCGTCCATGGAGAGCGCGCGCGAACGCTTACTCGGGGCACTGAGCACCCAGCCATTGCGACTGTCGTCGAAGATCAAGAACACCGCGAGGAAGAACGTGAGCACAGCCATGCCGAGCAGCATCAGCATGTCGGCTTCGTAGCTCCCCGTCTCGTCACGCAGATAGCCGATGACGAGGTTACCGACCGTCGCGCCGATCGCGTCGGCGATCTCGACAATGCCAAACGCCGTGCCGAAGCTTTTACGGCTGACCGAGTTGGGGATGGCAGCCATCAGGATCGTCGGCGTGAACGAGAGGCAGACCGAGATCAACACCATCGACACGATCGGGTCGACGTTGGTGAAGACCATGAACACGTATGCCAGGATGGACAGTATCGACGACACGATGATCAGGAACATGCGGCCGCCGAACTGGTCAATGAACAGACCGATGAAGGGCGCGAGCACCACGAACGAGTGCGAGATGCTGCTCACGATGCCCGCCTTGACGATCGAGTAGCCGTAGCGCTGGTACAAGTAGCTGCTCGAGACGTTCTGGAACAGGTGGAAGACGTTGATGAAGTTGACGTGCAGGAGCGCGATGATCCAGAACATGCGCGAGAACTGCTGCACGCTCTCGCACGACATCTGCTTGTGGTGGGGGTGAGCCTGGCGCCAGCGGTGCTTGCGGCGCTTCTTCTCGGCGTACTCCTTGAGCCACTGAAGGCCTGGGTCCAGTGCTTCGTCGCTCATGACACGGTTCTTCACGATGCGGCGAAGACGACCCGTGAACTTGCACACGAGAATGCCTATTATAGCCGACGCGATGCAGACACCACAGCCGTACCAAAGCGCTTGAACGTATCCACCGAAATAGAGCGCGATCGGCGCGACAGTCGCCTTGGCGAGCATCTTGGACACGTTGGTCACGGCGACGCTCACGCCCATGGCGAACGTGAGCTCGCGGTTGCGGAACCAGAAGGCGATGAGAACGCGCGCGCCGACGACGACGCTCCCCTCGCCGACACCAAAGAAGACGCGGCCGAAGAGCGCGAGCCAGTAGAGCTTCATCTGCATGCCAAGCGCGAAGATGGCCTGGCCGACGCAGATCCAGATGAGGAAGAAGCGGATGCTGCGGTGGCCGCTCTTGTCCAGCAGGCGGCCGCCCAGCAGCGGCAAGAACATGCTCGGCACCGACACGGCCGAGATCAGCGCGCCGTACATGGTGTTCGTGATCGGGAAGTCCGGGTCGTCCAGCATCATTTGCTCCAGGGACGACAGCCCATTCTATCGCATCAGTCAAGTCACGCGAGTACGTTAGTCGACGTGGTTCCCCCATCAATACGCGGGCATGCTTCCCGACACTCTCGTGTCCAGTCAGAAACATAGACATACGGCGGTCGGGGCGAGAGGGTGGCGGCCGCAGAGATCCGTCCATAGATCTCCGCCGCGCTTGTCTCCCCCTACGACGCCATCCCCTTCCCGACTAACAAAGGGAAACAAGAATGACTGACCTTGACGAAGTGTCCGCCGAACGGGATGCAGCTCATGAGCAGCAGCAGGAAGAAGCGGTGCGAGACCGATGTCGTCTGCCAGAACTGCCAGGTCGGCGCCTTGTGCAGCGGCGAGCGCGGCGGCGGCAGCTCGCGCGCGTTGTAGCCGCCGACACTGCCGCCGGCCGGCCCGCGCACGAGCGGCGTCACCTCGCTGGGCGACGACGGCGGGTCCTTGGGCGCCATTAGATCGGTCGGTCGGTCGATCCCGGCGGTTCGGAGGAGCGGCGCGCGCGTGGGGAGCCGCGCGTGACGCAGCAGGGAAATGCGCAAATGCCCGAATCTCCCAAGGAGCGCAACGAAGAGTGGGAGGTCGCACGAAGGTCGCTCAAACGTGCCCGCCATGTCCCAACCTATACAAAAACCTAGATGTTCTGTTTCTAGGTGAGGGATGGCCCCCAACCCCTCGTCGCGATGGGTTTTTGTGTGGAAGAGAGCGAGCTACAGAATGGACAGCGATAGTTCCGCCCAGGTGGTGGGTCTAGCTTGTAGCTCGCGACCTGTAGGTCTGTAGGAAGGGGCCATCGGTATCTATAGTGCAGTATCGGTGAACAGCCAAAAAGATCGCTGGGAAATCAGTTGGCGCACCTCCTCCTCCGCTCGTACGATCCCTTGCTCCCTCCCTCCCCCTACGCGAGACGCTAGAATGGGCGGCGCAGGTGCAGCGCGGACGAGGCGAAGTGCCTCGCGGCGATTGGCCAGAAGCTCGCGCCCCCGACACCCGCACAGGTGCGTGGATTTTGTCGCTAAAGCTGGGCGAGTGGGCAGTTCGCGCCTGGCAATGGGAGGCTACACGCGATCTAAATCGAGGCGACGGACGCCGTAACCGTTAGTGGCAAGGCAATCAAAACGTCGCTTCGCACGGCAGGAAAGTAGCGATCTATAGACCCCCAGGCTTCGAACGATTGCGTTGGACTTGCAGTCGTCGGACGAAAAGATTGCCCCGGACAAAGCTCCTTGCTGCCTCGCGGGGCGTAAATCGAGGCCAGAGACGACTGGACGACGCCTGTATCAATGCTACAGTGCACCATGCGTGCGCTCCGCCGCTGTAAGCTCAATCAAGCGGGGCCACCGCATGTCCAACGCCAAGATTGGCGTCGAGCCATGCGCAAGTAAACGTCGCTCCAAGATTATCACAGCAATAAGCTCGCCGTCGACGACATCCTGCTAAATAGACTATTATATCTGGAAGATATTTGTAAATGGTGCCAATGATGAATCCATAGGCTATATGATATGCCAGATCAAAGTTCTGGCGACTGATAGAGGTTCTCCGAAAACGGTTGCCGCAACCGTCGATGACTTGCGGTGGAAGTTTCAAGGATTGCTCCATCCGACCAATCAGAATCGAGATCCACGCCCTTTGGGCCGTGCCACGGGGCTCCGACCAATCAGCGTCGAGTATGAGTGAAATGATCCCACTGGTGAACTGTGCCTGTCCACGAAACATTGTACTGCCATCCCTCTTTACAAGGGGTAGTCTTGACATGCATGCACCAGCAGAATTCGATACAGCGAGACTGATGGATGCAGCGACGACACGTTACACAAGGCGCATGCAAATGGTTCCAGTCTTGAGGGCGGATGGAGCATGCACCCCGTTCTCTGATGACTTCCTGATTCAGTCAGTAGGGGGCGGTGATTTATCCCGTCATGCAGCCGGTCGTGCCCAGCAGTCTGTTAAACGCATTATGCTGGAAGGAGACGTATGCCAGCGGACGCTTGAACAACACACGAGTGATCGGAACAGCACGGTGAACACTTCATCAACGCGAAAGAGTGCAAGCGCTGGTCGTCTACACTGTCACCCACATCATTCTGGCATCGACGATGATTCCTTGATTACGTGTAGCTCACCTCACAAGTTCACACCAGATACCATATTGAACTCAAGTCTACATCACAAACGACATAATTCCCATGGATAAAAGTCTCACTGTTGTGCGCGAGCTTCAACATGACCAAGCTCCAAAGCAGACCATCGACCCCGACCATGCACCCGATGCAGGCGAGTCCTTCCTGTTCCCTCCTTTTCTGTGCCCTCGTTGCTTCCATTGGCCACGGCGGTGCCATGCGCGACTACGTACATGTAGTACAGCGCCCATGTCATGTTTGTGAAACCTTGGGACGGCCACGCATCTATGCGACGTGTCGCAATGAAGTGCCCACAGGACGTCCGCGCGCCACACTCGTCGGCCCACGCTGTGCTGCGATGTCACCACCCACGACACACGAGCCACGCGCTTCCATCCAATCAAGTGCATGACCCTCCTCATGTTCCGAATCAACTCTTCTGCCGTGCTGGTCGAGTGCCAGCCATCGTCCCTTCGGTCCTAGAGCCACGGCATCCACCCGAAGTACGTGCGTCCCAAGATGTCTGGGGCCGTCGCCAGCTTCAACAGCTCCTGGGCCTGTGCGAGGGCTGTGAGTCCTGCCGTGAGTTCCCCCAACGCTGACGCTGCCACTCCGTCGCTGCTCCCAACCGAATCGACGAGAGCGTGGAACTTGGGCAGCTGGGTCTTCAAGTGCACGTTCTGCGCGAGCTCCTCCTTGAGCAGCGTCTGTGGTGCAAACCCGTCAAGCTTGCGTCTTGCGATCGCGATCTTGACGTCAGGCAGCCACGCACCACCACCGACATCTGTCGCAGACGTCGAGCCGCGTGGTGTCGATAAGTGAGTTGACGATGACGAAGCTGACGCCGAAGCTCGGCCACGTCCTGCTCGTGATGTTCGC
The DNA here is from genome assembly GCA_023334395.1 of Phytopythium sindhum. Lineage (NCBI taxonomy): Eukaryota > Oomycota > Peronosporomycetes > Pythiales > Pythiaceae > Phytopythium > Phytopythium sindhum. The sequence goes on from JAASGW010000091.1 coordinate 48,502, forward strand.
GGCACCTTAGCCGCTGGCTCTTCGACCGAATTAGTCTCACTGGCCGATACGGATGTGAGCGACAAAGGCTCTCCGTCAGGCGCAAAGATCCCCGACTGGAACGTCGTCGTGGTCTGCTGCCAGTCCATTAGCGGCTCGTGGAGAAACACGTTCAACACGCTCTCAATGAGCTGTTTCTTGGAGCGCAGCGCCTCGAAGACGTGCTGCATCTCCTGCGCCATGAGGTTGTGTCCGTCGTACGGCTGCAGCACGAAGTCTATTTGCCGTGTGTAGCGAAATGGAATCAGCTCTGGGACAGGAAGTAGGCTCGCGCCCGCGCCGAAGCTCACGCCAAAGTCGATCCCCACGATCCGGCCGTCCGAGAGATCGAGTAAGAAGTTGTCCAGGTGGCGGTCACCAATCCCCAAAATGTAGGAGCACGCGTTAAACACGGCCAATGATGCCAAGAAGCGGTCTCGAATCGCTAGGAACGCGTCAAAGTCTGAGCCCAACCGGAAGAGCTGTCGCCTCAACAAATCACCCGGCAACTGCGCTTGCACCTGCGTGAAGGTGCTCACAACGTCACGGGAGCTTGGAGCAATCACCTTGGTGCCGAAACTCGTGCCGCGCTGCTTGAGGAAGAACGACTCGTACGTCTTTGCTGCCGTCGTGTTGAACAGCTCGAGCTTCTGCCGCTTGTTGCTTTGCAAGTGGGCACATCGCTTGTCTTGCCGCAGCTGCGTCTCAATAACGCTCTTGAGCGTCCATGTGCCGTCCAGCCACTCGATCAAGCCGATCTCTTGCGTCATCGGGATGACTTGGTATGTGCGAGTTGACAATTGCCGATTGCTGCACTGCGGATCGACTCGCAACACATGGTTCATGACTCCAAAGAGCTGCTCGATGCGCTGGTCGAGACGGAGATCCTCACCGCCCTTGACTAGGAACGTGTAGTCGCGCTCGTTACTACAACGGAGCGTCAAGCGCTTCGGAAGCTGCTTAGATGGTAGAACCCCCAGCAACGAGTCGAAGCTTAGGATGGTCGTGTGTTGCGACGGATCCGGCTTACCCCAGTCTGCACAGAGTAACCATACACACACGAATGTTTTAGCATAAAATGCCCCATCCACTGGATTGATTTGCGTCCGTTTGTACGTACGCGCTGTATATTGGCCGGGAAGCTCGAGGCGATGCTTGGACGGGTCGAACTCCTCCAGCCACTCGGCAAAGTCGCCCAGTCGCGCTTTCATATCCCGCGTGATTCCATGCTTGCCAGGGCACACGCTGAAGTTTTTTGTGATCCAGTCTCGTGCAAACGCCACGGTCTTCGGCGTCAGGTTGGCAGCGTTCTTGCCCATTATCTTCTCGATGTCGCGTTTGCCTTTTCGAGCCCACTCCCGATTGTAGCGACCAATCTTGCTGCCCAACGTTGTGCGCTCCAGGGAGAAACAATCATGAAGCACGTGTGCCATCTTGGCTTCGGCGGCATCCGTTTTATTGTCGTTGAGGAGCTTCCCCACCTCTTGCAGCCCTTCCTTCAGTCGGATTTCAGGATGGTGGATCCTGTGAGCAACAATTTATCACGTTTTCAAGGTTAGCGCAGTCTTCCTTGTCATCCACCAGCGAGCAACAACAACTCACAGTCGAAGTGCGTCCACAAATTTCTCCATCGTCGGGTTTGCCAGCAAAGTCTCCAGCCTTCGGATGTCAACCTTGAAATTTGTGTTGGACGATCCGCTGCAGGTGACCTTGAAATCGTAGAAGAGGGCTACAGAGTATTGCCCCGCCATCTGTGGAAAGCGAAGCAAGCGACCATATAGAGTATTATCTATCAGTCCCAGATTCCTCTCAATAGCACGCCCAACATAAACACTGCCAACCGTACCTTTTCCAAGATCGGCAGGATCGCACTCCCGATCGGGCCGTTCAACAGCGCCATTAGCTGCGCCGACCATTGCAGGCACGTCCAAAGCGGTACGCTCGCAAGCACTTTGCCACAAAACGCGGCTGTCACATCCGGGAACGGTGCGATTAGATCACACAGCTGCGGGAAGAATGTCGCGCACTCCTGGCTTCCGTAGATCATGCCGTCCAGCACGCAGTCGACGAGGTGCTGCACGATGCGCTTTCTGTCGACGATCTGCTCCCATCCTGCCTCCGACTTGTTGCCCAGGAGGTCCGACAGGAACTCAATGAATGCGAGTCGAGGCCTCACCAATTGCTCATCCACAATTGGCTCACCGTTGGTGGGACCAGCTGTTGCTGCCTTGCACGAACTTTGGAAGACGTCGAGTGCTCGAACAAAGTACTCCTCCGACGTCGCACGATCCAAGCTCGCCATCATATAGAATTTTGCTGCGTGGCCAAACGTGCGAGCCTCAAGCGAACTCATCACTGCTTGCTCGTCTGGAGTGATCCTCTCCACCAAATCAAGCACGTCGGAGTTGTCGAACAGCTTCGTGGCCGTCTGGAAGTACCGCACGATCACCTTGATCGACTCGGAGCTGATTGTGTCAGCATTTGACTGTTGCAGTTGGCGCTCCGCCAGCTTCAGGATATGCGAAACAAACACCTCCACCATTTGGACGCTCACTTTCGGCAACTGGGCGGTGTTGCAGATCTCGCGGTATTCCTTCAAATAACGAGATGTGACCGCCATGATGTCGTTGCTTAGCGCCGCGTTCGCGTAACCGAGCATGACGACACTCTTCGCTCGAAGAAAGGAGCTTTGCGTGCTGTCAGGAAGAATACCAGATCGACTTCCATGGCTCCAAAGGAAATCATTGGTGATATCTTGGACCTGGTAATACTGGGACCACGCAGCGATCGACCCTTCTCCGATGTGCGGACTGGAGGCGACCCATCGCTCCACCAAACCAAGGTACTGGCGCTCGCGTGCTGCTACTCCTTGCTCGCTCCCCGCATTCTGCTCCACGTTGCCGACAAACGAGAGCACTTCATCCATCTGAACTGTCGATGACAGCATCTGCATCAGCTCAAGGCGGGGCACCATTGCGAGTGCATTTGTGTCTCGCCAACGCTGCAAGAAACTTGAGTACACTCCGTCCACCAGGATGCGTGCCTGACTCGCATCCTCAAGCTTCATGTACGCAAGAATTGTCTCGACAGCAAATTTGGAGCGGAGTAGTTGCCACCTCGACGGTTCCTTCACTGCGCTATCAATGAATGCACTCAATCTCTGAAACGATTCAGACTTGGTCGACGTGTCAATGCCCTTAACTTCGAGGCCGCAACGAAGCTTATGTCCAACGCCTTGTTCGAGATACGGCGTCTCCTCCTTCCAGACGAAGCTCTCGTCGCTCACTTCGCGCTGCTGGAGTTCATGCTCCAGCTTGCTCCAGCTGTTAAGCGTCTCCAGGCAGCCAAGACGCTCCCAGAAACACCGACGAGCATCCAGGTGAGCTGCCATTGAGTAGCCTTCTCCGGCCATGTCCATTTGCGACGTCAAGATGCTTTCTGCCTTGGCATACGAGGCGATCGCCGTCGGGAGATTCCCTGCGAGTCGCGCCTCAAGAGCAAGTTGAGAGTCCTCGATTGTCGAACACTTAGATGCGATCGCGAGCAAGAAATTCCGCTTCTGGATCGTTCCGACGATCTTGTGTAGCTGATCCCATTGCTCAGCGACTGCAGCATCTGAGTCGAGAAGCGAGGCGTGGCCTTCAGCACTAGTGTTGTGAATCAGCAACTCTTCTAGCGCCAACTCGCCGGAGTAGTAGCTGGCACTCGCAAGACTTGATTCTGCAAGCACCTTTGAAGGCAGTTGGAATTGCTCTAGGAGCTCGCGATTCTTCAGTAGGCACACAAAGTATGCCTGCTGAATGCATCCAACAAAGGCGCCAGACCTCTTCGATTCAGCCAGCGTTCTCGACATCTCCTTCATCAGCGTGTCGAGTCCGTCACATGCCTTGAAGTGGTCGTCTCCATCAACGATGGATGCAAACAGCATGCCAAACACTCTGCTTGATGTCAAGTGGTGCACACTGCACAAGGCCATCATTGGCGCCAGGATGTCGCGAAGCGAGATCTGAATATCTGGGTACTCGCCCACCCGATACTTGCGTCTCATTGTGACGTGCTCGCTTCTGGCCTTCCGTTGACGATGGACGCTTGCCTCCAACGCTTTCTTCGCCAGCTTATGCTTGTCTTGGAAGAATCTCCGGTGCGCCGCTTTGTCATCGCGGCCAAACATCGAATCTGTGGAAGAGCTCGCGGGGTCGCTCTGCCGGACAAATCTTCCTCGTCTCTGCTGATTCTGTCCAGACTTATTAGGTGATCCTGACGCAGAGCTGCTTTGACTGGGCTGCAAGGCTGTCATACATTGAATCGATGCACATGGCTGTCAGTAACAGCACCACCACCATTTTCAGTGTTGTAAAGCACTCACCGATTGTTGACAGTACCAACTGCGACTGCGTTGAACCACCGAAGCTGTTAGCGGCCAGAGTACCGGATGTTCCGAAGGTGAACTGGCCAGGAAAACTGCCTGACTCAATAGACGTGGCTGTAGCGTCGGCATCGAGCGAAAACAGCGGCGTCATGCTCTGGCTCTTCGATTCCCACGTAGTGTCAATTGTTGCCTCAACAAAGCCCGAGTCGCCCAATGCGTCGGTGAACAAGGCTGTATCGAAGCTTGTGGTCCGTTGGCTCAATCCCATCAGCAAGTTCGTGGCGTAGAGAGACCAGCTATCCGCGATGTCGGGTGCGTAAAACGACCCGAACAGCTCAAGCAGACGCTGTCCGCACGCCGAAGGCAGCAGCTCAGACGATGAGCAGAACCCAAGGGTTTGGTCCCGAATCTCTGAATCTGGATCAACGAATCCGCGCAGTATCGCACCCCGAACTCGTGCTGAGAACGCTTCTGTCAGCGATTCCTTTTCGAAAATTCTCTGGACCACCTCGTAGAAAGCGCGCCGGCATGCAGGGTCGTCATGCGAGGCAAATGCCTCGAGCATCCCCATCCCACCAGCTGGAACTTTCTCGCACAGAAGCTCCAGATCCAAAAGTGCCAGCTTGTCGAGTAAGTTGGCGACCACACGAAGAGTAACGAAGCGAACCCCTTCGTCGCGGTGGTTGATGTACCGATCTAGAACGGCGCGAAGATGAGTGAACACTTCGTCAGCCACATCTTCACTCCGAGTAGCGTTTTCAATGGCCTCAATTCCGTGGCGCGACCACGAATCGATCAACACTGCCTTCGGGAGCACGAATGTCAACCGGTTCAGCATTGCTGAATCGATGATCTTTGGCTCGTGCAACGAGACGTTGCGAAGGATCGCCAAAAACCTCTGATAGTCTTCGCGGTTGTACGCATCGAGCGCGATTTCGCAAATGTCCCCAATACTGGAGGCCTCCTCAGTAGAAGCCAGGAAAACGCCTCCCACCTCTGCGGCCAGAGTGTACACAGGGGCTCTCGGGTCTTTCATTGCCAAGATAATGCCCTCCTTCAACGTCCTTCCGGCTTCCGTTGTGCTGCTATGGTGAATAGCCGGTGCGAGGTCGGCAGCAATCAGCGCGCTCACGAGTTGAAGGCCAGAAATTTTCTTCGGGCTCCACATCCGCCCACTCTCAGCTTCCTCGCTGAAGAGGAAATCGACCAAGATGCCGACATCAACCTTTACGAAGCTCTTCCAGTGCACCATGAGGCGGCTGACTAACACGAGATTATCGTCTCGAACCGCACTTGTAGGGTGTGGGCAAAGAGCTAACAGCGTATTCAGAAATCTGCTGCAGTCGTCGATATCCACTCCAACGTCGACGTCTTGCCAGGTGTCGAGGATGAGGTGGCAAACGTCCCGGAACAAATAATGGAACTCGGCGTCTGAAGACAGGCCAGTCTCCATGACTGCATCGAGGATGCTCGGCAACCAAAGCGAGGCGTACGGCGTAAACACACTCGGGGCGCTCAACACCAGCTTCACGAAGAACAGCCGCACATTGAGAGACGAGGAAGCCTGGTACATGACATCGTGGAGCTTTTTCATCCAGCTCGGCATCATGTTCGAGTCCCACGTGGAACCAAACTGGTTCTTCATCTCCATGAGCGTCCTCAGAAGGCTCGGCATGCACTGGTGCGAGCTGATCGCATCCAGCTCCAATTCGATGCCCTCGAATGCTTCTTCAGCCGTATCGATTGCCGGCAGTACCATCGTCGCCGATTCCGTCGGGTCAGCTTGGCTCAGACTGCTTGCGCTGAAGAAATCCAAAGATTGTGACGTCGCGCTTCCAGCTAATCTCGCTTTCCGAGGCTTGGACGTCTTCTGTAGCCACCGCTGACGATTTACCAGTGTGAAGGGCGAATACTGCGACAGAGGCACCACGTCGAATGCCTCCATCATTGCCTTCAGGTGGATTTCACGCGAGCAGTCGATAATGTTGCTCCAGACACTGCCTTGAAAAAGTAGCTGATCGAAGATCTTCTCTTGTTTTTGCGTCCGGGAGACAGCGGTAAGAAGGCAGGAATACGCTCCAACGCACACCAAGCGCTTCGCTTCGCTGGGCTCGCCAAGCTGCCGGGTGGCTACCTTGCTCGCGCACTTGCACACCAGCATCGTGAACTCCCGCCCTTTTCCATTCTTGTGCCCCAAGAACGCCTTGTTAATTTCTCCGCGGATGCACTCAGGGTCGACAAGTCGGAACAGGATCTCGAGCATCATAAATGCCGCGGCAGCGGTGAAGTTCATCTCGGTCGTCGCCTCCATCGCCTTCGACGCAATCGTCGTTAACCGAACAAGAACGGTTGTCTGAGCCGGCCCATGCTTGCTTAGGAAGAACGCTTGGAGCGTATCAGGAGGAAGCAACTCCGCGTATGGCGTGAAGACGTTCTCAAACGACGTGCGGCGAACGAACGTGTCTTCGTGCGAATCCAGAAGCATCTCGGTGAGGTCTTGAAGCATCTGAAGCGCCATTTTCGTATGCTGCACGCCCAAGTCGGTTCTCGATGCTTCATTCGTTCTCACAGTGATCGAGTCGCAAAACCGGGAGAGCGATGTCTTCATGTCGTCGAAAAATAAGTGGCGATCACCCTCGCGCAAGCAAGGGAACAGAAGCCGTAAGAACGCCCCGGATGCACTGCGCTCGACGATTCTCAGCAGTTCCGAGAACAACAACCGAAAGATATCAAAGTCCTTGGTTCCTCGCTTCACATCAGTCGACTTGATCGGAAACTCGGCGATCATAAAATTTTGCAGTGATTTCAGTAGCGTCGCTTGCGTCGCCTGCGTTGCTTCTTCAGTGGCGCTCGATCGCGAAATAGAAACGACCGACGACGCCAGTCGTAACGCGTCAGCCTTGACCAAGAATGTTAGGTCCTGGGACGCCAGCAGCTCTACAAGTGCACTGCAAACAGCAGGAAGCTGGTCCTCGCAAAACTCGTCGAGGAGCTTCCTCGGACAGCTCTCGCAAACCAATATCACTTGCTCCAGCGCTTCGAGAAGCATACGGATGTTTGGATGCTTCGCTGTGGCCTGACGAACAAACCCTGCGAGCTGTGGAAGAATCGCACGGGCAAACTGCTCCCGCTCCTTGGTCTGTGGTTTGTAGGCTTGTCCACTAGAGACGAGCCCTAGCACACTGATGAGCATGCTGAGTACCTGCGTGTTGGTTTGTGCCAATGACATCACAGCTCCGCTACATTGTCGCCACACTGGTGGCAGTGCAATCGTGCGCACGACGTCGTTATGCATCGGTCCATATTGTCGTCGCAGACGATCATCCACGAAAATGTCCGTGATCTGCCACCCGCAAGCGCTTGCAGCCTGGAGGTAGACAGGCACCAAGTAAGCACTACTTTCAGAAGTTGTTGCCTTCCTGGTGAATAAATGGCGAGAAAAGCATGTTACCTTGATGGCCATCACCACTGGTGCATGGTAACCTGGCAGTGGTGCCTCAAGCTTGAACAAACCACCTGCAGCACGAGCAAGCACACTCGCGTAAGGAGAAGCTTGATCGCTTGTCAACGCGCCGATATTAATAAGCTGTAATAAAAGGTCGCAAGATATTCCATCAGTTAGAATATAACGAGGTCAAAGCGCAAGACTCAAACTGACGTACCTCATAGAACAGGGAGCAAACTGCCTCTATTCGCTGAGGATCCGCCGCAATTCCGCTGCTTGATAGGTCTCGGTCCAAGGAATCTGCAACCAGCCCGACGTGACGTTGCAGCTGGTGTCTCCAGTTGGAGCTGCATCTCGTTATCTCGCCTACACAGCGCTTGATTTCTTCCATTTCAGCTGTGTGTTCGTCGGAGACATCGTTGCGCATTAGAACGCCGAGTAGCTTTTCTGTCAGTGCGGCTTGAACGCCGGAGTCTTCCACATCAATCACCCGGACGAGCGCTGAATCTCTTGACTTGAGTGCCAATGACACGAGCTGACAGACTGCCGAAGTTCCCTGCACGTAGGCAGCATACTCGCGCTTCTCATAGTCGAGGCTCCGGTTTCTCAAATGTCCAGGAGTGAACTTCAAGAACGCCGATGTTGCTGCAGCAAGCGTGGTCTCCTCCGTTCCCACATCTGTCTCAGTAGACTCTGGGTGGCTCCGCTTGCGCTTCGCCTTTGCGCACACCAGGCCACCTTCACCTGTAAAGACGCTGTCAGCCTGACCCTCGAGCAGCGCAACAAGCCAAGCGTAAGCTTCAATGGATGCGCAGAATTGCTTCAGCCAGTCCAACGTGTGTTCTGAACCGGCATCGGCATCGTCTTGTTCGGAGTGCTGCGGGGGAGCCAGAGTCGTCACAGGTGCGATGATTGAGCTGATCACTTGGTCGGGGCTCGATTGCGAGTAGTCGATGATCCACTGTTTGCACGATGTCCCAGAGACAAGTCCGCTAAAGGTGACGAACATGCTTCGACAGACAGTCCGAAACGTGCGCTCACGACTTGTTACGTGGCGGAACAACCACTGCGTAAGCTCAGACAGCGAGAGTTGGTCGGTCTCAGAGTCACGAGAGCCCTTGAAAAGCTCGAGCGATCGCAAAACCTCTCGCTCGATCTTCTGGATCGCCTTTGTCATAATGATTTGCGAGGTGAAGTTTCCGCTGGCGTCCCCTTGTGCGACGCGATCACTAAACCGCAGTGCACTCAGAAGACTGATCAAACACCTCATGGCATACGACTTCACCACGCCCACGTTCTCTTCGTTCAGCGACCGAAGGAAGTAGGAGATAGTCATGGCTGCACCGCTTCTCTGAACGGCTCCAGGATGCCGACAAAGCGAGAACAGCCGCACGAAGATATCGTCGACACGTTCGGATGACTTCGGACGCAGTAACTCCGCTTCAACTGCAGTAGTCAAGATGGAGGCGATACATTTCGATGACATGGCTCGGATAGCGCTGTTGGCGTCGGAAAGACCGTTCATCAAGTGGTTCACAGCATCCGAGTACTCGAACGGGAACGTCTTGCTGTTGCTTGACAACCACCGAATCAGCTGGAATAGCAAGGGCTTGAAAAGCGCTCGACAAATCTTCTCTGGGTCGGTTGCGAGGCGTAGTACACACCCAAGCACCGGTCTCCAGAGACCATAAAACGCTGATTTGGAGCCCGCAGTGTGCGGATGGGTGGCCGTTTTGCCGCACAGATAGCACACAAAAGCGTGAAATGTCTCGCTTGCACTGGCCTTGACTCTTCGTTCAGTAGAGTTGAGCGCCAGCTCGCCGACTTCGAGCATCAGTGCGTCAACAGGCACAGTCACAGTCACGTCGTTCAGCTCTAACGACAGCTGCAACTCTTCGGTCGATAGCGTTGCTCCCCCGTGTTGGTTGTCAAGCTTCTCAGGAGGCCGACTCATAATTGTGGAGGCTGCACCTCCCACGCTGCCCAAAAACTTCAAGACGCGGCGCTGCAGCTTCGCGTAATCCGATGCTTCGTCTTCATCCGATACTGCAACCTTGACGCCCGCCTTCCGAATCATCGTTTTCTTACTTGCGGATTCTCGCTGGTTCAAGAACGGCGCAAGCAGAGGCACAGCCTTGTCAAGCATCTTGGTAAGGTAATCTGGATGCTGAGCTTGCCACTTCTCCAGTGCGGAGACACCAATCTCAGCCGCCGGTAGATACGAAACCCCGAGTGATAGCGCCGCCTCCAGCGCATTGATGACAGCGTCGGCGTCCAAGAGATCGACCGGAGTGGCCAAGATAAACTTCGAGCTTGCCACGAGCAACTCGTCTTGGTAAAAGCGAATCTGGCTACTTGTCGAGTGCACGAAAAGTGCGTAAGCTTTGATCAGTTTCGAGGCCTTGTAGCTTGCTTCGTCTTTTTTCTCACTCGATCCGAACAGTGCAATCTTTTCACCAATTTCGGCCAGAATCGCGCCAATGCGGTAGAAGCTGGAGACCATTGGATGAACCGATGCGCGCGACACAATCGTGCTTAACAGTAGCGGAACCTATCATCCGAAACAATCCCGTGTCAGCATGATAAACATCGTGCGGTAGCAGCTTCAGACAGCGTTACCCATTTACCCACGGAGCCAAGAAAGAGCTGTCGATCTTTGGGAAGATCCGCTCGACAAACTCGGAAAGGTTCACCATGATGAAGTGGTCTCGTGGAACCGTAGGCTATATCAAGCGTCACAAGAGGCGGTAAGCTCGCTGTTAAGCGCTGAATCTGAAAATCAGGTTCCATACTGACAACTCACCTTGAAACCTCCGAAGTCGTTGCTGCTGACGGTAGTGTGAATCTCGAACGAGTACGAGAGATCCAAGTGCCGGACGATGTCGAGAATACTCTTCACCAACGAGTCCAATAGCTTGCGACGTTGGTCGGTCCACGAGATCGGCGTTTCGTTCTTGACCGTCCTCTCGAACTTTTCGGCACCTGGCTGTCTCTCACCGAGCAGCGCGACCCAGAAATCCACGTACGAGAATACAAGCTCGGTCACGGGGTTTCCTGTTTCGGGGTGGTAAAAAACGACCTTGATGATCATACCAATAGAAGAATGATAAGCACAACCGTTCGGTGATCAACAACTTTGTAAGTAGGGCAGAGTGTACCTGAATATTCGGCCCGGACAAACTCGACAAGCTGAGCAATAAAGTGTGTTGGACAACCCGATCAATCAGCGTGTCGGCCATCGTCGACTTCCCCACTGCTTCAAAAATGATGAGGAAGCTCTTGTAGATCGTCCACCTCGTATCCCACGAGCAATAGGGGTACGCTTCCATCACGTGACAAAGCATGTCTCCCAGGAATCCCACATAGCTGTCGTCGAGGGCATTTCTGTGGACCTGAGCGATGCAGCAGCATTCCCTTAGTTAGCACAGTGCAGCGTACGCGGTATTCATGTAGGCAGCTTACCTCCTGGATAAATGCTCCGGTGCATTTCACGAACTGCGAAAACAGCGACCACAACTTGGCGGTTTCTTTCGTGTCCATTGTCATCATCGCCTCGCCGTAGCTCCTGAGTTTGTCCTCGATCTTGATGGACGCTCGTTCGCCAAGATACGCATTGATGGTCGGGGCAAAAGACCTCAACACTTGAATCGCGAACAGAACATCAGCGCTCCCCACTCTTGAGTTTGTGATGCAAGGCAGCACATCTTTCAGCATGCGGTTGAGAGACTTCTTGCTGATGTCGTCGCCCTTGTTCTCGAGAAGGAAGCGATTGAGCACGCGAAAAACGTTGCTGGCGCATTGGCTCGCTCGCTCCCGAATCTTGCCACAGAATCACACGAGAACCGACATTAGTCGTGCTGAAATCGGTGCAAGCCAGTGGTTAGCATCCACAGCACACCATACCGTCTTGTTGTCGCTTGTGCAACAAAACTTCATGAACGTGAACCATGTGTGCGCGTTTGCTGCAATCTCTGCGCGAAAAGCGTGCGCGTTCTCGGCCAGAAACTGCTGCGCTGCCTTGCACACTTGAAAACGGGAGAGGTTCCCGCCGACCGTCGCCGCAAAAGTGGAGTGGAGATACCTGGACATGAATACCACGCGTTACAAAGCGCAACAACACCTTATCCGACCATTGCCGGCTGCACTCACGTGTAGATTTTCTGCCGCTTGTCGGCTTCGTTCTCGTATCTGTTGCGGTCATACCAAAGGAACCGGGCGAGCGCAAAGAAGAGTCCCGTGATAATCTGGAACTGAGGCGTTGCCGCGGCAAAGTGCTGGTCGAGCGCGTTCTCGATCCAATCAACCAGCGTCTTCGCCATGCTCTTCGTTTCACGCGGAAACGCCTTCGTCAAGCTGCCGAGCACTTCCAACATTTGTCCCTAAACGAGTACGAGCATTGACATCTCGGAGTCAGCTTTCGGTTGACGACTGCAGAAATGAAAGCACCGTGCGCATACCTTTGCCATCTGGGTTGCCTTGCCGAACTTGAGGTCATAGAAGAGCTTCTCCGCGTATACTCTCGGCTCCAGCTCAGCCGCCGATAGAAGATGCGGACAGCGTTCCAGCACCTCCACGATCACCTAAATGCGTGCGATGCGTGCAAAATCCATCAGATGAGCGAGAGCTGATTCATACAGGCAGTGATTTGCAGTACCGAGAGTGCCGCAGCCTTCACTTTGTTGTAAGGGTTGGCTCGCGCAGTAGCTTGACAGCATCGATACAGCGCCGAGATGTGCTGCTTATTGAGCGCACGATGGGTCCCATTGGTCGCCACGAGCGTCTCCAGCACCTCCAATACGCCCTGGGCCGCATGCGCGATCTCTCGCTTGCGTACGTCGTCTTCGATTAAGGCAGATGCGTCGAGAAACGCCAACAGACTCGACGGATCCGCGCTCGTCCGGCGTGCGTCCTCCGCCTGCAGCAGCAGCCGCAGACAGCGCTCCGCCGACGCGCGCGAGCCGGCCATCGCGTCCGCAACGTCGTCCTGCAGATGCGCCAGCGCTTCCTCCACGCTGTCGCCCGCATGGCCCTGCACCAAGAACGTGTCCAGCTCCTTTAGGCGCGACGCCAGCCGCTCCGACATGGTCGTCAGCCTTTCACTTCGGCACCTCCAGACTTTCCTTCTACTGTAGGGTCAGCGATGTAGCTGTTGCGCAACTCGACTAAGTACGACTGTTCGTTTGACTAAGTACAGAATGGCTGGTGTTGTAATGAGTCACCACCTCATGAGGACGATTATGCCGACAATCATGCCTTGTTGGTGTTGATATCATACCACCGTCACTAAGACGAGACAGCGAGCTATGTGTGTGTTCGTGTTGTTGCACTATCTAATGGTGTCAAACTGCAGGCATGATACTCTTGCTGAAAGCCGTTAATTACAGCAGCTGCTCAACGTCAACGGGCTTGAACGTTCCCTTAGCGGCCTCCACGAACACCACGCCCTGCTCGATGATGATGTTATGCTTGCCGAACGTGTACACCTGCTGCCCGTCGTGCATGGTCTTGGGCATGAACGTCAGGTTGTTGGCGATCGCTAGGCTCTCGACGACGTCCCGCAGACCAACAGAGTGCGAGACACTACGCGGAGAAGATGCCTTGAACGATGACGTCCGTGAAGACCCGCGCTTTCGTGCCTCACTCTCCGACGAATCGTTGTCGTCACCACCCGTTCTGTCTTTCTTCGCTGCTATCAGCGCGTCCTGGTAGCTCTGCGGCGCACGCGGATTCAGCTCCGGGATGATTCGATGCCGAGTCGAACTATTCGGGAGCGCGTCGCATGCCGCATCAAGGAGCACGAGAGCGCCGTAGAAATAGACCAAGAAGCGCGGCTCCGTCGACAGTCCATTCTTGTCAAAGAAGGCTTTCCAACCGGAATACCACTTGTCCAGCTCCTCCAGGTCTGGGTCGCCACTGACCCACTTCCGGAGTGTCTTGAGCCACTTCGGAAAGAACTCGCCTTCAAGAAGTGCGACAAACTGCCGTTCAGGCAAGTGCTCTCGCCACGCGAGCACCCAGTACAAAGGCTCTAGGCGCTGGTTCTGTGGGTCGACGACGAAGTCTCGCTGGAGACTTCGGATGAGCTTCCGAGCGATATGGCGATGTGTGAACTTGGCGTAATCGTGCTCGCCCCACACTTCTCTCCACGGAGAGAGGACGCTCAAGACGGACAAGTCCTTCGGGTGCCATTGGTTGAGCGCGTTCCCGATAGCTAGGCGGATCTCGGGGTAGATTGGCGTCAGCGCCTCACCAAACAGCGGTATCCACGGGAATATCCAGTCGTGAATCGGGGTCGTGTCCGTACGCGGGTCCCAGCACGAACACTCCTTCTTCAGTCGAGCCAGTACCAGGTCGTACAGAAATGCCTCCTCAAATGCCCTTGACAGATGAGGCCGAAACTGCAGGAACAAGTCGATGCATTCGCCTGCTTCGTGCTTGGGATCCCATTGCACATTCACGTAGTGGGCCATGACTGGCCAGAGCGCTTCCTCCAGTACAAAATTGTACAGATCCTCCGCCATCTCGTTTGTCTTCTCTCGAATGACAGGGAATACTCCCACTGGCCGCTCTTCATCCTCACCCACCGAAGGTTCCGGCATCTCCAATAAGAATAACTGGATACGCCGAAACTGGTCGACCACAGTGGCAGCGCTTTCCTTGTCGTGGAGACTAGCTTGGGTGAGAAGGCTCCGTAGTGGCGGCAAGCAAAGCGACGGAACCAGTTGAGGCAGCTTGTACGCCTCGAACTCGGCCGGAAACTCTCGTCGAACGAGGCCTAGGTGCGCCAAAATGGGTTCGACCGAGGCAGCCTCTAGGGCGCTCTCTCGAATCTGCTCTAGCTTCTTCATCTGCTCCATCATGTCGCGCACGTGGCGTACGCGCACCTCATCCATCTCCAACTGCGCGCGGATGATCTTGGCTTCTTTCCGCATGCTCTCAACATTCACCGTGTTAGTCTCGATCTTCTGCGTCAGGTCGTAGATCTTGCCCTCGGCGAGGTTCACGATCATGCGGACGTTGTAGATCAGCTCGTCACCCAGCTTCGGCTTGGCTTCCTCGAGGCGGCGAGCAGTCACGTCGTATGCCGACGAGACATCCGACAGCACGCGCACATCCGGCCCGCGCATGTCCAACACGATGTCGCTGCGCTTCTTCTTCTGGGCTTGCGCCTCCTGTGCAAGATCCGCAGCGCGCTTGTACTTCTTCTCGCCAGTCCGCACCTTCCGCTTCCGCCACAGCGTGTCATCCTCCTTGAACGCGCCGCGCGCGCCGTCCGCGTCGTCTTCTTCCTCGTCGACTGCCTCCTTGCGCAGCTCCTTCTGCAGCTTCCGGTTGTGCTTGAGCGCGCTCGCCTCCTTGAAGTCACCAAAACCGATGCCCATCTGTGCCGGGCGCAGCTTCACCTCGATGACCGCCGACACGCCGTCCTCCTTCTTGCCCAAGCGCCCTGTGAAGCCCATTTTGGCCAGCATCTTAGAGCCGAAACCCTTCGTGTGCTTCTCCCACGTCACCCGGGGCTTGACAGCGGGCTTGACAGCCGGCACATCTTTGACCAGTTCTTTCGCCTTCACAAACCCGAGGCCGATGCCTCCGCGAACGAAGCCTGTCTCCTTTGGCGCGTCGTTCATCTCAAAGGTTGACTCTCCGTTCTGTTCCGGGCGGCTCCGTGCCGAGTTCGCCGCACCGCTGTAGCCGAGGCCTAGACCAGTTGTAGCGCGCGCTTCCGATTCCTTTGGGTCGTCCTGTGCAGCCGCCTCCTCGCGGATCTCGCGGCGGAAGAGCCGCGCAAAGTCGGCGTTGCTCATGCCATTTCGCTCCGCCATCTTCGCCTGCGACGTCCTTCAGGAGTGGCAGGCAACAGAAAACACATAATCGTACTTAGCAGAGCATGGTTAAAATGGGGATATCCCCAATTTAGCATTCAACTTTAAAAATGGTATGTACTGATTTAGTTGTGCACATGGATGCTGGAACAGCGAACAGCAATAGGCGGCCATGACCAAGACTTCTTTTTCTGATGCAAACAATATTTAACCCAAAGTAAAATACTTTTTTGTGGAGCAGCAAGCAACCCAAAGCAAAATGTTTTAGCCAATAGAAATCGGCCTGCGACTGAAGCTTCGAAGTCCTATTTCAACCAATCAAACAAACCTATAAAACAGGAAGGTGGTAGAAGCGAAAGGACGACTAGATCCCACAGGTCAACAACAAAAAACAAACGAGAAAGATGGAGAAGGAGCTGTATGGGAGCGCCGAGAAGGTCAAGTTCAAGAAGGGCACCCACGACATCTCACGCACGAACTTCTCCAAGCACGCGAAGGTCTGCAAGGGCCCCAAGATGCGCAGTACGGGGGCGGATATCCGCAATAAGTCGTGGGACAAACACCGCCCCGCGCGTGTCGCGGCGCAGCAAACGAAGCGCGCCGCCAAGCTGTTCCAGAAGCGGGGAGGTACTGTCTAGAATGTCAAAATTGATATTTTGTGTCACACACTAATGGCTGTTTTTTGTAATTTCAGAATTTCGAAAGGAATTGAGCGAGCTGACGAAGCCCGCAGTCCCCAAGTTAGAACCGGGGAACTATGCCCGAATCATCCGCTTGCGCCACTCAGCCGCAACGCTTCCCTATTCCAGTACTTTTGTGACAAGGTAAGAAAATTCACTGTCATAGCTCCATTTTTTTTTCATTTACTTAATTATTTTGTTACAAGGATACTGGCGACAATGGCCCGGAGCTCCTGACCGAGAAATGGCTCAAGCAAGCCTGGGAGATTCTCTATCCCGATCGTCTGCGGGTTTTGCCTGCAGAGTTCCAGGCCGAACCCGCGAAAATCCAGCTCTTCCAGACTGCCCAGCTGTTCCGCGACTTCCAGCAGGAAATCCTTGCGGCCGACTGGGAGACGCAAGCTGACGAGCGCGTGGTGATCCGATAGTACCTTGCGTACCTTCGTGGCAAGTACAAACCCAAGGTGGCGCGTTGGGAGGCGCATTACAAGGCCGGACGCGACCACAATGCGTCTCTCAAGGAAGAGAGTCAGTGTAACAGGGTTACACACAGCGTACCCGGGGTACGCTGTTGGGTACAGTCCAGTACTGTACTGTGCGAGCTTGGTGTGTCCACACTAGGATCGGTTCGGTCCCTAGCATGAGTAGCGTATGCCACACTAAGTTCTTGTATTATCGGACAGCCACTCATTGGCTGTCCGCGCGTTTCCAGTTTTCCCATTGGTAGAAATCCCCCTATTTCTACCAATCACAGTTATCCCTTTCACGTGGGGCTCTCACGTCCAACCGTGGGTACCTCCCAAAATGCATATATAGGATAGTAGAGGTTAGGGACCTTGCGCTCGTCCGGCAGGGCCAGACGAGGCGCTTAACTTTGTTAATTCAGTTCTCGATTTGC